>CM021107.1:495238321-495318341 GCA_007115665.2 Sequoiadendron giganteum
ATTTAAATATTTTGTAAATTGGTAATGTATATATTTAATTATTTATGGATTAACTAAAATATTGAAATAATATTAAAATATTTATAGATTAACTAAAATATTGAAATAATATTTAAATATTATACATTTAATAGTATATTATATATTAAATACATAATGCGGCAAGAGATTACCATAAATTGTATATTAAATATATTACATTATAAACTTTATTGGATATTATATATATTAAATTATAAACTTAATTGCAATTTTAAATAATATATTAAAGATTGTATAAATTGTTTTAAAACTGATCTAAAAATATCATATATCGAATTCAAATCCGATATCCGATATTCTGACACAAAATTTAATGCCTTGGTATTAGGCTCGGTATTAGGCTCGGGATTTGGTTCAGACCTGCCAATCCTAAAAGTCAACACATAAAACGTGTTTAACAACTTACCTTGTTTTTCCAGACTTCGCCCATGTGGCTGACGACTTTTATTTTACCTAGAATTGATAAAATGAAAAGGGTTTGTAAAGGAGCTTCTCAGCTTTCTACCAATATAAATTATATTTTCTTTAGAATCTAATAAATAATTATTATTTATTTTTTATTAGAATTACGACTAAAGTCCTGATTGATAGTCTGATAGAAAAACATCTATAGCTTTCAAACGGTATCACATTTTTTGAATCCAAAACATGCGTCACATTCTATGCTTCACATACTATAGGATTAAAACAAATAAAAAATGAATTCCATTAAGTTTTGACCAAGTTAAGGTGGTCATACATACGAGTTTTTATACTTTTAAAAAGTTGTAATAAAAATTTCATAATTAATTATTTATTTAAAAAAAAATTACAAAAAAATATGCACCACATCCGGACATGATTCCTCTACTTATATCTAAAATTTTATAAAAAAATGTTATGATTTTATTATGGTTAGGGTGGTCAGACAGACACCTACTTTTTATTTTTTCCCTGAAATTTTAGTGCTACTGTATTGAAATTTCAAATTTTCACCAAATAGATTTATTTTTTACAAAAATTAACCTAGTAGTTTAGAAACTACATTCAATTTGCCACAGATTCTATTCTTACATATTTTTGAAATAATATAGATAACTTATTCAAATTTTTATGTCAAGCTGCCCAACTCTGATTTTCTGAATTTTCATTGCCACTTAAGGCCCTGTTTTTTCCATGATGATCCTACACATACCCAGAAGTTTCATATTTTTACTTAATAGTCCTTAAAACACCCAAAGCACAATATTACAAGGGGATTCCACAATTTTTCACATATGTGAATGAATTCTTGAACACTTACATCTTACAAAAAATATTACTTATGATTTTGTGGTGGAATTTCAAGTCTTACATGAATATATGTCTCATGATTTACAAAAGGATTTACACAATAGACAATAAATGCTAATTTTAGACAAAGTGGAATAAAACATAGCCCCTTCAATTATATTGAATCCCTATATAGAATAAACAAATCTTAGGAGCTCTTGACCCAATTTAATGTATCTAGGTCTGCCATATTTTTACCAATTAATACATTTGATGTAGAAAGCATATAATTAAAATCTATTTTTCATTTATAGTTAATGTTGCATAGAGGAGACACAAGAAAACCCTAATCTATATTTTATTCTTGATTTGAGTATCCAAAATTTATGGAGTCCTCTCTTTGTTAGGTATATTTTTTAATGTTAGTTGTAGAGTTCAATGATTTTTCACCATGGCCAACCCATATGGTCTTTATGTTAATCAGGTCTTATGAAATATCATTGTATCTTTTCTTCAAGGTTCAAGTTAATAGGTTTTTTTAATAGATTTTTTGACAAGAATTTTATTAATATTTTCATACATTAAGTATACTTGAGGCTTCTCTAGCCAATCATGTTGCTTTAGTTTGTTGAGTTACTAAGTTTTGGTGTGTCTCTCACAACATATGCTACCATAAAGAATGCAAGAGAATATTTAAAATAGGTCATTATAAAAAATCTAAATCTTTGAATAGGATATGAGGTAATTAATTCTAAGTTTCAATGCCATGAAATTGTTCATTGAGATTAGTTTTCATACTTGACCACTTTACTAATGTTTCTCAATACCTCTTCACTTTGTTACTTATCTCAAGAGTTTTGGTTTAATTGGGTTTATTTTAGAAGATTAATTTCACCAACTAAATTCCTATTTAACCCTTTTCTTATGGTCAACTTTCAACCACTTGATACATTACAACCCCTCTAAGGTTGAGTAACTACTACTAGGTTTTCATTTTCAACCCAAGTTAATTCCACTAGAATTTATTATTTTAAACACATTCAACTTAGCATAAGTAAAGTGTTTGTTTCCCATGCACAAAACATAACTAAGGGATAACTAATGTCTAGAGTTCCCCTAGAGTTGCAACCTAGTGCTTTGATACAAAGTATCATGCCCAAAAATTCCACTAAGAAAACTTACATAATTTTTTAATTCATAAATTAAGCTAATTCATAGTCCTTTTTTTAGGTGAAACACTAACATGTTGTGAGTTGAGCACCCTTTGGGAATCTAGGTAACACAAATCTTGGATTGAATAGGATGCATCTTGTAGGACCCAAGTTTAGGACAAAGGGCTAACCAGTTATAGTTAACGACCACTAGGTTCAATCAGATTTAATGAAGGTTAAATAATAACCGAGTTCTAAGTAGACCAAGGTCCTTAAAGTTGATCTGATATAGTCATTTAATTTAATTATAATGTGGTTTTATATCCGTAGTTGAATTTGAAGAGATCAAATATTAGTATATATTTTCTATCTTATTAATTTAAATGTACCAATTGGTTACACCTTACCTACTCAAGGTAAAATAACTAAATTGAATACATATTATGCAAGGGGCAATGATTCCTTCATACTGCAAATTCATTAATTTTTAATATGCCTTAGGTTAGATTAAATTTTGTAACGATTGGAGACTGCTCTAAATTCTATAGTAAATTTTATTTGATTGATCTTACTCAAGTTTATCTAATTCATTTATTGAATAGTAAATTACGCATTCATTCAATTACTCTGGATATGATGATATCTTCAAATTACCTAAGTGGAATGAATTAGGTTTCACAATAATTTAATTGTATAACCCTTTAATAGGGATGCACAAATTTACACTTGAATAAATTTCAAGAATTAAATAACTCCTTTTGTTAATTATTTATAACTCTAAAGTTTCCATTTTATTAGGATAGTTCAATAAAGATTTGATACTCATAAAAAAATTTAGTGCTTAATTTCTTACATTTAACCTTGTTCTTAATTGATATATTTAACCTCATTTATTTAGGCTTAGTAATCTTAAATTTTGAGAAGGAATGACACATCAATCATTGATGATTTCTTTAGTCTGAATGAATTAATGATTTATTATATAATATCTCGTTTGATAATGTGATATGTCTTGTTAGCAATTTTACCATGTTGATTATAAAATATTCCCTTTAAACTTTGTTGATATTGTAAGGGGCATAAATTTAGTTTACCCTTATGAAGGTCTCTTCCTTCAATTAAAAAAATTAATTTAATTAATAGATGTATATTTAATTATAACAATAGCCCCTCTATGTTTAATTTTGCTAATGTTTAATCCATTGCCATTTAATTAAATAATTCATTTATGTTTTGGAAAAGATGTAATACTCAAATAGACCAAATTAACTTAATCTAAATTTAAAGAGAATTAAAACTAACTCATTAAATTAATTTTAATGCCACAAGGTCTCAAAGAAATAATTAGCCTATGAAGACCCTCAATTTCAGTCTAAATAAATGAAATTATTTTGAACCAATAAGGCATCACTTTGAATAATATATAAGTTAAAAGGTCCTTAATTAGTTATTACAAAAGTAACTTTAACTTGTATAATTGACTTAATATTAGAAGGTTGCATACGTTGATTAAAATAAATTTTTATAAAGTCAAAAGATTCTATTTTAATATCTCAAAAACTGAATTAATTTAATTTATTAAATCTCTTAGTGCACATCTAGATATTATGAAAGAAACTTTAAGTTAAAGGTCTTAATGCCATTGTCCCCCACCATGAACTAATTATTTGTTAAGTTGTATTAATTAAAATAAACACCAATTAGATTGCTAATGTAATGTGCAACACTTTTCCATCATTAGATTTGAATGAAAGATAACCATTAGATCTAAGGGAAACAAGGGAAAACCCTAATCCTTAAGGATTTAGTATATCTCTTTGAGATTCAATTTATATTTTCATTTTCTTTCTCTTATTTTTTATTCTTTTGAGCACATTGGAGGAGGATTGGGAACATAGACATTGATCTTATTACAGGTTCCGTGTAAGGTAATATTATAGTTGCATATTCTAAAGCATTTTGATGCGCTTCTTTTATTTTTAAGATCTTAGATGCTTTCGGTTGTTAAATCCTTAATATTTTTTTACATTCCCTTGCAGGTGACAGAGGTTTGTCATTTTTTTCAGTCCCACATCTGCAATAAGTATATTTCACCTATGATAATATTTACCCTTATGCTGGCAGATCTAAGTTTACAGGAATGACGCTAGGAGTTTGAGGCATATATATAAATAAAGATATGAATGTTTTTTTTTTTTCCAAATATCTGTAAAAAATAAGCACTATAAGAGATTTAGTTTTTTTGTTTTATTCAAATGTCTTGGAGTTTCTCTAATATACATATTGAAAAATATTAGTAAATACAAATGAGTTAATTTTATTTTTGCTAAATTAAAAAAAAAATCAGATTTATTTTGTAATGGTCGCAACTATAAAAGGGGCAACTCATTTTGGAGGCCACACCCCTTTTGGGGTCATGGCTCCACAAAGCCATGCACTCTACATAGGGGGTAGAGGCCCCTATGGAGGCCACACTCACAAAGGATCATGGTCCTCACAAGCCGTGCTCTTTAGGGTTTTATTAAATATTTTTCTTTTTTGTTATTATATATATATATATATATATATTTTGGAAAAGGTAGGGTTAGTCTGCAAGATTTTATTTTATTAATAGAAGAGTATTACAACTGACAAATACATCCAAAAGAAGTTTGTAGTTAAGAACAAAAATCTTTAGTAACCCCTACATCCCATATCATGACAACAAATTTACCCAACTTAAACCCCCAACCAAACAACCTGACACCAGTAATCTATTTACTATTTTTCCTTTTTCCGTGGAACAAGGAATCATGTTAAAATATACATCCTTCTTATTTTTTTCCTTTGAACCTTTTGCTAGATCACCTTCCCATGTATGTTCTCCCATATCATCCTCTAAAGGGCACTTTCCCTCAGATGATGCCATGCTCAAGCATGCAATCCTTTCGCCCAGCCCACCATTTCAATTATTACCTTGCTCCTTCCCATTAGTGGAACCCACCACCATCCCATGATCCTTCTATGATGGTTCATTAGAATATCTGATATTTGGTTCCTTCTCTGATGCATTACCAACTAGCTCTTCTTTCTTCTTGGAGTAGCGATGGGGGGAAACCTCTTTCCACCAAGTTGCTTGGTTAACCCTCTTACACTAGGAACAATGCTCAGCTAAGTGACCTATGTTGAAGCAACTTTGACAATGGAATGACACACCTTCATAATCAAGCAATAGTTTCCATTCTCGACCTGAATATTTTAAGAGAGTAGCTATAAGAAAGTATTTGTAATGTCCATTTCAACTAATATGCGTGGATAAGTAGTGTGCAGAAAATTAAGAGTCATCATCAATATCCAAAAAAAATCCTGGAGCATGTTGCCAATGGCTTCAAAGCAAGATTCAAACCGGATATGTAATGGGAGATTCAGAAGCCTTACCCAAATTGGAACCATCCCAAAAGATTTAGTATTTGGGTTGAAATATCAATGCCAAGGTTTTAGCATTAGTAGAAATTTGTCCCCCTAGCTCCATTGATAATCACACAACATTTCCTTCCCATCATTCTCATTGTCAAAAACTACCAAAACAAACCCTATTTGTTAATAATATTTATTATATACAATCTTAATATATTTTTAGATGCTATATATTATAATATTACATAATATAAAATGAGACATATTATCATTCATATTATAATTATCCCAAGTCTATTATATTATATATAATAATAAGAGATATATATTTAAGAGAGATATTTCAAATATGAAAATATATAATATATATACTTCATATGTATATATATTGGTATAAACTATTTTTGAAGTATAAAATATATTTGTAAATTTACATGGTATTTCTCATAGAGCATGAAAATAAGTAAGGTTAAATATATGATCTTATCTATTTATCTTTTCTTAGAACAAGTAGGAGGTAAAATAAATAGTGAAAGGATTAGCCTAAATATTTCCTCCATTTTTATCTTCATCATTATTTTGTAGATAAGAAAACAAACTTCATTTTTAGGTATTTGAAATGATCCTTTAGTAAAACTTATAATTTTATTTGTGCAACTCATATGGTCATTCTTATTTGTTTATTTCAATACAAGGTAGTAAAAAATGTGTATTCAAAATTTCTTTAGCCAACAAATATAAATTTCATGTCTCTTAATTAAACTTGAAAATAAATGAGTTCCATTCTTATAAGTTTAAGAGGAAATGAAATTCTTAGGCCTCAACCTTCCTTCACAATAGATATCTTACAACAAGGATTCCAATAGAAAATTCCTTTCACTTCATTAATCCAAAAACAAAAGTCATACAAACTAAATTGAATATTAACCTCATGTAAGAAACTTTCTCTATTTAGTCCCACTTTACTTCATTGAACAAGATATGTCTTTCAAACTTGAAAGATCACAAATAATAATTAAAAAATAAAAGATTTACATGGCATTGAATAAGGGCTATCTCCACCTAGCCATATTGGCATCATGAAGCCTCATGGGCTCTATCCAAAACCCAGAGAAATACAATTCATATAAACCAAAGATAATGGGGTTTTCACATACAACTCAAAAAGATTTAAAATAATATACCTCAAAATTGTCCATACCAACCACAAGGTCCACATAGATTTAAGGATATCACTCACACAACTCCCTATTTCAAAATTTTCTCTAGTATTAATCAACCTTGAACTTGTGAAACAAATCCGTATCTTACAACACAAACAAATAGTAAAGAGAATAGGGAAAATCTTATCTCTCTAAAACTATGCATCTTGGAATCCATTTCAATAATAAATGTCTCCTTCCCTCTCCCAACTCTCTCCTTTTCTAAATACTCAACAAACATTCTCCAAAAAAAGTAGGTAACAACCCATCTTTATTCACAAATAAGATATAAAGGGGTTTCAAATTAAAAACCTTTCATGGAGAGGTGAAATTGTCACATTCTCATCCACTTCTCCATAAGGATCCTTTCCTTAATAAATAGGGGACAAACACAAGGGCACCCCATCCCCCCAAGTATTCACTGATATATTAGGTATCGGGGTGGGGTTGTTACCCTTAATCCATCTATCCCCATCAACCTCCAAACTTCTCGTGCTCATATTAATGAGGACTTTTGGAGTGGTAAATCAAGTCCTAGGGCTTTTATTTATTATGAATTAGGTTTTGTACACCTTGCATAATGTTTATAATGTTTAATTTATTATTATGTATTTGGTGCGCCTAGGGGGACCTATAAGTACATGCATCACTAGGAGCGTGAAGCCACAATAGTGGTTTACAATGCAAGTGAGGAAGGAAAACTCACAAAAAATGAATACACGGCAAAAAAAACTTGATTTTAGGGGTTTGTATGAACCTACTAGTTCAAGCAAACCCTTTTAATTATTTCCCACCCAAAACCCCAACAAAATCCCTTCTAGAAGGTTGGTTCACTCGAACCATAGTTCAAGTGAACTTTGGTTCGAGTGAACCCCTAAGGGTTTGCTCGAACCCCTAGGGGCTCGTATGAACCCTCCTTATTCCTCATCCCCCCTTGAGACACAAAAAACAAAAATTTTGGCACTTTGAAGCTCGAGTTGAGGATGAAAATGGAGGAATCTTCACAAACCCAACTAGAATCAGGTAGTCCTCAGAATGCGCTATCCAACGAATACAATTTTAATATGTTTTGGTTTTATTATGTATTCATTTTTTTAGTTTTATTAAACATAGGTTTTTCATCAAAAATGAAGGTCTCCATTCTGCACATGTGGAAAAATAGTAGATTATCAAAAAAAATTTGAAAAATATGATTGCACCAGATATTGAAGTCCTTGATCCAACAAAAAAAAAAAATTTGAATTTCGATATATACGAAAAAAGTTACACGTTATACGGTCGCACTATGTTTGAATTGTAATTGGTTTGACTTCGAAACTTGATTAAAGAAAAAATATTGAATAAAAAACTATCTAACCAAATGGAAACACTAGATATCGGAGTTAAAAATCTAAATTTGAAAGAATTATAATTTTATCATTCATGGAAAAAAAGTTATGCGCTATACGGTGTGTGTCACTTTTTAAAAATGTTGTTTTCTAAAAAAACTAGTTTTCATGGGAGATGGAAAAAGAAGTGCAATCTGATTCCAAAAATTTTGAATTTTTTTTTTTACAAATCTACAGACAAAATGTGATGAGACTCTAGTATGCATCATCTTCAAATTCCTCGCGGTTTAGCCGCTATAGGTGCCCGAATGTGAAGATTTAGTTAAAAATAATAATTTTAGTGTCTAGTTTGGCCAAAAATTGTAAACCACTATTGTGGGATCATCTAGGAGTTAACATTAATGGAACCACTTTATACGTTGTATGTAATATTGGGACATAAAAATGTATTTATTAATATTGGTGAAAGTAATTTAATAAAGTACCCAATATTAAATGTGGGGTCATGGTTTTGTAATCTCATAGTATCAGTCACATGGTTTAATGCAATATAGCTTGGTGTTTTTCTGTGAGCTCGTTTCTATAAAAGAATACAAAAGGGCAATTTTTTAAGGTTGGCTAGTTGGGGCTTTGATTCTTCTTCTGAAGAGTCCACATGTGAATCATGGCATGAGATGTGTGATTACATGGTTGCACACATGGAGGATGCATTGAGGAGGCTTGACGTTCAAGAGGTGTTCATGGAGGATCTAAAGATGTATTGTAATATTTATTGTTGAATAATAAATTGAGCATGGATTCTTTTGGAGGCTATGTTTTCCTTCTATGAGGGTTTTCCAAGAGTATATAATGTTTCATATTTAAATGGGTATGTTGTCTATTCACTTGCATGTGGATTTTGAATACTTATTTGAATGAATTTCTCTTTTGGGTTATGTGGAAATTTTCATTAGATGGCTGCAAGATTTTTTAATTATTGAGTATCTTATTGGCCCCTACCTCAAGGGTATAGAATCTAGGGGTCTATTTTTGTATTTAAAACTAGAAAATTGAACAAACCTTACCCGATAAAGACCCATTTAATTGTCCATCCAAAGTTTAACCTAACTAGGGTCCCCAATTCTTAAACCCACTTACATCACATGACTCACAATTAAGTTCCCTTTCAATCACATTTAAACTTGAACCACAATATTAAAACCCATAAATACAATTACCTCAAATAATGATAAACCCTTATGTCCTTCTAAGTAATTAAAACCAGTATACATGATATTTCATTTAGTATAGGTGCTCATCCTTTTCTCCTATTGGTTCACTTTATCACAAGGCTGACTTGTTCGGAGAGATTGTTGGAAGTTTATTATTGAAGATTGTTTGATGGCAAAATGAGTTGAATTGAGATATTGATGGAGATTGATGAGCATATGATAGTATATGGTGTTGTCATTTATGGAAACCCATTATTGATGGGAATCCATTCCAAAGATACAAAAGTGTTGGTTTGGTTAAGATTAGATGATTGGATAATTTCCTAAGTCTAGAATTTAGTTCCAATGTTCAAAGGACCGGTCATTTGGTTTGCAATGCTCCACCATGAAGAATTTTGTTATGCAATTATGATTTTATGTTGGTACATGCTGGAAGACTCTAAATCTAAAGTTTTATGATTTGATTTTTTGTGTAGTCAAAGAAATAATTACATAGTATCCATTTGAAAATGCCAATGTAACTATGAAAGAGTGTGTGATTGGCATGCTCCGCATTCCACCACAGATGAAAATTTTGGTATGTGGATTTATAGAAGTGTTTGAGGATTCCTATAGTATGTTTTCTCCAACTAGAAAGTGTTTTAGTTTTCCACGTGTCAAGTTGTGAGTGAATAGATGGTTCATTCTATTGTCACTTCACTAGTGGTGCCAACCTAAGTATTTTGGGTTATGCGAGGATGAGAAGAGTTTGGAGAAAAATTATGGGAATAATTATAGGTCATGCCAACCTATCTTAATGTGTTATATACTTTGGTTCCTTCTAGAAGGTGTGTATGATTGATTTTTGAGGCAACATGATGACTTGTTGAATGGTACATGTTCTGGATCTGTAACGCCCCGCCACGCAACCCTAGAGGAAGTTGCATTTAACTACTTAAACGAAATAATTTTTTTTTTTAATGAGTTTAATTGATTGTGGAATAAATATTTTATTCTCATATGGGATTATGCTTTTATTTGAATTATTGGAATTCAAATTAATGTTTTATGCAATTAAATGCTACGTGGAAATAAAATGATTTTTAAATGGTGTAATTAATTTTGTTTATTTCACGCACTATTTACTGAATGCTAGTGAGGAAATGGGTTTAGTGAACCCAAAGTAGATCCAATTCTTGTCTTGGTATTGATCTAAGTGCGTTATCATTGGGAAATGTGGGTTTTAATATTTAACAAGTCTTCTAGTTGGGATTTCAGTCTGTGGGTTGTCGTACTGTGCAGTCAACCATAGATGGCCTTGGGTAGTGCGTTTAACCAGTTTGTTCCCCGGTTATCACAAATGGGAGTGTAATGACTGTATGTCATGGGTAGGTATGTGGTACCTTATGTCGCACTTGTGTCCCCTTGGGTTGTGGATTTGTTCCATGTGTCATCTTTGAGGAGTGGCTTATAACAAGGGTCGGCACACAAAGGGTTGTCAGGATAACTCATTGTAAGTTAATTAATCCAGTGATAACTAAATTAAATGATTAGAGTATCACGTAGTACCAAACATTTAATAAGATAATTATGCCTCGCTCATGATCACAAGGGCTTGTAAAGACTTGGGTTGAGACGGGAAGGCCTGGAATGGCAAGATCTTATCTTGTCTCTATGAAAGATAACTAATTCCGCATTGGTTTACATGAGGGGCCGAAAGTCATTAGAGGTTACCAGGATAACCCGAGACGGGGGCTGGGACCTAGGAAGACTCACCAAGATAACCTATGTAACAGTGTGATGACACTTCTCCTAGGTCGATAGTATGTTCGCATCAGTGATGCAATTGATTATGTAAATTCTGGAAGCATTGTCACCTTGTGTCAGTGATGTCACTGTATTTATTTCAGTATGGTTATATTAGCCTATGTCTAGAGGTAGCCATCCTTGGTTAGAAATTCTGGTTACTATCTCCTAGCACGGGGGGTGGACCTTTAGGTTCCACTTGGTTGGGTAGAACGTGCACCTTACTTCGTTGGGTTTTCTCCTTGTACGTGTGGATGAGACTTCCAGTTGGAGAGCTTGTGGTTGTTTCATTTGCAGTTCTTTCTTGTTATCATTTCAATGGTTCTTATCTTATTACCCCTCATTGTTCTTGAGGTGGACTTTGCAATTGTAATTATGTATTGGACTTGCCTCATTCGGGGAATGGGTGTTGTAACCTTATGGATTAATTAAATCAAAAGTCTTATCTTATGCTTGTTGTTATTTCATCTTACTTGGAATGTATGCGTTAATTTATTAATTAAGTAATTGTCATAGTTTATATATTCATGTTTTTTTTTGAGGTTCTATATAACCTCTATCTCATAACCTTAGAGGTCGTTGGAATTAGTTAATGAACTTACTTATTAATTAATCTTTAAAAAAAAAAAATTATTACGTTTAAGTAGTTAAATGCAACTTCCTCTAGGGTTGTGTGGCAGGGCATTACAGGGTTGGCCTAATTGATGTTTTGGTTGGTTTTAATATATATATATATAAGGGTAATTTCTTGTGTGAAAAAGTAGATATGCGAGATAATTAATTATGTGTGTGAGATTCAAATCAAATAAGTGCAATTTAGAGCTGAGGTGAAGAATGCAATGTGCTAAATTAATATTTTGAGCTTCAGTGGAACTATATCTTTAGCATATGTTAGATGGATTGTTATTAGTTCATATTTTATAGTGAGCCACCCTCTCTTCTATCTCTTTCTCTTCAAGGAATTGATCCCTTTCACAATGAGCCACAAGTAGTAATATTTTCTTCTCTTGGATAGTGAGTCTACCAATTGTATCAAACTTTGTAACTAGTTACAATATCTATATTGTGAGCTAATCCTCACCATGGTTTTTCCCTTTCTAGGCTTTCCACGTAAATCTAGTGTTCTTGTGTTTTTTGATGTGATGCATGTTTTCTATGTTCCTTTCCATTACAAAAAATTTAATGTGATGCACTGAATGAATTTTTAAGTTAATAAGAATACTAATTCACCCCCCTCTTAGTATTTTGGGTGTTCAACACACTTACTTTCCTACACAACACAACCCTAAGTACAGTTAGACCATAATAATAAATTATATTAGTTGTTAATTGAATCCTCATAACTTTTATTGTGAACCATTTACTTATCTAATTACTCATCAAAATATAATATGGCACAACAATCCATTCTATAATTTTAAGTCATATCCAATAATTTATATGTGTATACATATTCATTAAATAGAATATCAAAGATAAATCATACTGACATACAAGGGTTATTGAACCCTATTAGAGGCCATGTATATAAAACTTGTTCAATATTCATCCTAATTTAAATGTGTTCTCCTCATGGTGTTTCAAAGAAAAAGAGATACTTAACTTCCAACATATTTTACCAACAACATCAAAAATATTGCCAACTTGACACACAATCAATTTATTTACAACCTTCAATCTATCTAATTGAATATCTTAACTTTATCTATACAACAACCCATTTATATTTTTGATAAATATTCCCTAATTTATGAGTGTATGACACCTTGATGTTAATGACAGTAAAGCATAAAGTAAAAATGATATACAAGATTGTTGCCACATAATAACCTTATTTATAACACACAATGTATCTAACCATCTGCTACGAAAAGGTCTATAACAAATTTGGGTTCTATTGATCACATGTGAGGTGGGGCCTTGCCTTAAAAGTATCATATGTCTCAAAAAGAAACTAACCTTCATGCAATTTAGTGATTCACATTCATATCTAGTACCATTTTTAGCTAGATAGTAAAGGATGCAATGGCAGTGATGAATAAATTTTACACTTTTCATAATATTATAGATGTATTGACAAAGTCAATAAGAATATAAAAGTTTAAGTAGCATGTTGTGATTCAATGGGTCTTTTAGTTCCTAAACATTAGTTGATAGTGTTGTACTCCCTTTACTGTTAAAAGGTATTCAATAAATGGGTAAATGTTAGGAAAGGTTTCTCAACCTTCCATCTTAATGTTAAAAATACAAAACATTTAATTTTTAGGCTACAGTCTCCATAAAAACCTAATTTTGGGTCATAGATTATTTTTTTCCTATTTTTTTGGATAATTCAACATCAATTCCCTAATATTCAAGATATAGAATTGCTTCAGATCTATTATTTTTTCAAAATTATACTCAACCAACATTTTAGATCAAATTTTATGGCCTCCAATAGTGGGGTCTTCCACATTGAAAATGAAAAAAATTTATGAGTTGTAAGAAAGAGTTATAGTTGTTGACCAGTTTATGACATATGTTATGATATTTCATACTACATCTTTGAATGGGGATAATGGAACACCCAAGTTGGTCAGTAGATTATCACAACTTACATTGAGTGGAAATAATATATTAATGAATGTTGATTTAGGTTTCATATTTTTGGTTATTTTAGAACATGATTTACTAATTACTATTTTGATACTTTAATATAATTCAGATTCTATTTATTTAGTGATTCATTTGAATGTTTTGATAATGATTTTATAAATACTATTATGCTACCATAAGTATTCCAAATCTCATATTGGTGATACTCTTGTAAGGGTTTAGAATATAAAAGTGTATTGTAACCATTCATTATTAAATAATACTTTGAAATTTTTTGGTGTAAATTTTTCTTTTAGATGTTTTCACCCATGTAAATCATTAATGTCATAGTTTATTAAAAACATTGTTTATTTTTTTTGTAAAAATTGATTCTTTTTTTTTTTTTTGCATACCTCCTCTCATACATTAGTGTAGGAAGCATATTCCACACCTCTACTTTATTTCATAATCTAATTTTGCATTAGTTATATTCCATATGTGTTAAAGATGGAAGAAATGATTACATTTTTTTACTATATTATTTATTACATAAATCTTGGAAAATTTTGATTGTCCACTTAGTGGGTCAAAGATAGATCAAAAGATGAATTCCTTTGTTGCAACCTTTATGAACAAGAAGATGTAGATGAATTCTATAGATTATAGTTTTAAGGATGTCTTGTCTATTTGGGGTACATCCAAGAAAAAAATGTGGTGGTTGAGAAAAAGGGGGTAAGGATAAGTCTAAAAATACATCTAAATCTAAGGGAAGATCCAAAACCCTTTGTAAGAGTAGGTTAAGATACTAGAGATGTGGTAAATGGCATCATCTCAAGAAGAAATGTAGAAATATGAAAAAAAATGATTCTTCTCCTAACAAATTGTGATGATGAAGTTGATAATGCTTTCTTGATTTGTGCTAATATGTCTTTTAATATCTCTTAATTGATATATTTGGGTGCATCCTACCATATGCATCCCTACAAGAAGTGGTTCTCAATCTATAAAGCATATGATGGTGGACAATTTTTTCTCAAAAAGAATAATTGTAAGTTTGAAATAAGTATGAGTAAAATAACACTTCTTAATGAAACATTATATCAAAGATTCAACAATTAATCTATTATAAAGAGAAGAAAACTTGAAAGCATCTCATTGTTTCCTATCTCCAAAGATTTATTAAATCACATAGGGCTCTTAGATTTGGTAAGCACTTGTGATTGTTAAAATGCCAATATAGAGAATGAAATGATGCTAAATGCATTGATGTGATGATTGATAATGATTTCTAATTGATAAAATTAAGGTATTGTAATCTATATTGACATGAAATCTAATGAAATAAAGCTACAGTAAAACGAATATGCAGCCATGATATGAATTCTACTGATGCTATGATTGCTTTGATACTAAGATGCTTGATTGTTTTTCCTGCAGAGTAAGATTGCACAAAGTTGAGATCCATTTCATGTGGAGAAATGTTGTATTTATAGATTCACGATAGCAGATTTGCACAGGGGCAGCAAATTAGAGGCTTGGATTCAATTTGGAGGATTTAATGGTGAGAGATTGAGAAGATTGAGAAGATTTTGGGAATAGTTCCTACCCATGAAAACACCAGGCAAGATGATAGGAAGGATCAGAGGAAGAAGATTGGGAGATTGATTAAAATTTGTCTCCAAAGCTTCCCATGAATGTCAGTTGAATTAATTAGATATAAAATATCTAATTTTATTGGTGAGTGAATAGAGGAAAATTTGATATATGATTTTATTTGAATATTTTAGTTTATTCAAATTTAGCAAAAAGGGGAATAAATAATTAAATAATACCAACTATAGAAGTTGTATATTAAATAATTATAGAAGAAATATGATAATTTAAATGAAAGACTTTAGAATATCTTTATTTAATTAAGAAGAAATATGATAAGATGATTAAATAATACAAATTATTTAAATTTGTTTATTTAATTTAAGATAGAATAAATGGATAAAGTAATAGAAGAAATAATAATGATAATAATTAAATAACACAAAGTATTTAAATTTGTTTATTTAATTAAGAGGAAATAATATGATACAATGAAAGAATTAATAGTGAACATAATATAAATAAATATTTCTATTTATTTATTAAGTAGAAGAATTTAATTATGATAATTAAATAAAACAAAGTAAAATTTGTTCATTTAATTAAGATGACAATAAAAGAATAAAGATTGAAGAATTTAAGATGAACTATATAAATAAATATTTCTATTTATTTAATAGTAGAGGAATTAAGGGTAACTAATCAAATAAATCATATTTAATCAATTGGATTCTCTAGACCATTTATAAGTGTATACATTTTACCCCTCTTTGAAGCGATGTGTTTACACATTGCTTCAAAGAAATTTTTGTTGCTGCTAGTATCGACGAAATTTTTTCAATATGCCCCAAACATGCCCTAGACATTGATTTTGGCTGATGATGGATATATGCCCCCGCAAGAGATAAATTGATGATTTTCGATTTTTTTTTATTTTTTAGAATTTTTCAAATTTTCATGATTTTTTGATGATTCTATGATGATTTGATGATGATTTGATGATAAAATTATTTATCTCCCGATACTTGGTGTAGAAATTTTTTCCGTGGATGAATTTCAATTAATCTCCCAATAAAATTAATTAGAAGTTTAAAAATCCCACCATAAACCCACCTTTAATAACCTATAAAAGGTCAAAAGGGTCTTTTCTCAAAAATCATTTGTTCATTTTGACTTTTGAAACATTGTGAGAGAGATATTTGTGACTTTGGAGAAAAATGTCGATCCCTTACCACACCCACCGGTTCGAGCGAGTGTGACAACATCAGTGCCTGATAGCTTATGGACCTCTAGTACATACCCCTAGACCTCTTCATAATTCATGTTTTTCTCGTTTTTCGCATTTTTATATACATTTGAATTTTTCATAATTTTAGTGCTTCAAGAATGCATTGTAGCACTTTTACACTCTGATGTAGTGCTTTTAGGATTTGTTTTAGCACTTTTGAAAAGCAGTGCTTTGATTAGGTAGTTTAGTGCTTCGATAAGATAAGTTAGCGCTTTGGCCAATTAGCACTAGGATAGGATAGATTAGCGCTTTGAGCGTTTAAATTAGCACTTTCAGAATATTAGCGCTATGGTAGGATAAATTAGCACTTCTAGTGATTAATTTAGCATGTTGAATATTTTAGTGCTTCAAGCATCTGTTTTGATGCTTTGACCTCCTAAAATAACGCTTTTAGTGATATGCCACTTTGATAAACTATTCCTTCACTTTTGAATGATGAAATAGTGCTTCTCATCTTTTAGCACTTTGAATGCCTGTTTTAGCACATCCAAGTCAGATTTGCAAAATTTGTCAAATTTTAAACTTGATTTTGTCGATTCTGATCATGTCAACCCATTGGTTTGATATGATTTGATGATCTAAAATAACCCTGATGATTGATTCTGATGATTGATAGATAAGAATTATTCTCATGATAGGTGAAAAATAATCTCATTTGTGATGAACCTCATAATAGGTGAGGTTGATTTTGATAAATTGACCTCATGTTAGACGAAGTAAAATTTAGATTGATAATGATGACCTCATGATAGGTGAGGTTTGGTGATGTTTTCTCATGAATTTTGATAAAAATTCACACCAAGAGTTGATTAGATTTGATAGTATAATGACCTATGATTTTTGACATAGTGTACTGATTTTGAACATTTTATGATGATAGGAGTCTCTGGATAACCTTTAGATTCGAGAGCATTTCCCATGGACATTTGATATGATTCCACAGTTGACACCAGATGAGACACAGATTATTGTTCAGTATGGACTTGCTTCTCTTCTTGACATGCCCCAGATTAGGATTAATCGGGGTCTTCTCACAGCTTTAGCCGAGTAGTGGCACAGTGATCATAACACCTTCCACTTACCCACTGGCGAGATGACTATCACCCTAGAGGATTTCTGGTGTATTTTGCAGATACCATTTGTTGGAGAGGTTGTTGTGTATGATTCACAGGAGGTAGGTGGGACAAATGCTCTTTGTAGAGTGTTTCAAGATGAGCATATTGCTCAGATGTGGATTCCATGGTGAGAGATTGTGGATTCTTATGCCACCTTATCTTTAGTTCTAGTAGGATTTATTGGAGGGTTCCTTTGTCCTGATCGTAGGTCAAAGGAACTATCTGTCGGATGGGGCCATGTACTTGAGAGTATGATCATACATGAAACTCGCTATGCTTGGGGGATGTGAATGCTGACACATTTGTATCATGATTTGCATTCAGCTGTTTATTTGAGAGGGCACAGTTTATCATTAGGAGCTACCTTGCTTCAGGTTTGGGCATGGGAGCATATTGTTGTCACACGACTAGTGCTAGTTCGAGATAGGTTTACTACTAGGCCATATGTTTTCAGATATAGAGGTTGACTTACCCAGTCTAGGATGGGTAAGTTGGAGCATTGGAGGCACATTTTGGATGATTTAGAGGCAGTGACGTGGTGCCCATATCTTGATTGCGAGCATTGGGATGAGGATGATGCGGAGATGGAATACATGTGTGCTTCTATGTACTTGATTGGCAAGTTCCACTTCATTTTAGAGAGATTCCTATTGCGGAGGGTCTACAGGTAGTATGGTATTGTTCAGTGCATGCCCTAGGGTGTTGCACATTATACTTGACGTCAGAGTGATGAGGCAGATTGGGGGGCACGTTTATCCTATGATACCTTAGTAAAGGGATACCATACGTTACAGCCTTTAGCCTGGGACATATGTTGTGATATTACAAAGGCGCTAGTGGTAGAGGAGTTTGCGGCTTATCTTGCATTACATCCATGCCCTTGGATCACTATTCCTGATGAGCCAACACCATTACCTATACAGGAGGATGTTGCAGTTGCACGTGGTTGGTGACGGAGATGACCAGAGGATGTGGTGGAGGAGCAAGTTGTGGATGTTGAGGTAGAGGATGTGGGTGGAGAGGAGGATGTTGACATTGAGGATGTGGAGGGTAGTGGTGAGGATGATGATAGTGGTAGTGAGGACAGTGAGGGGAGTAGCAGTGGTGAGAGTAGTAGTGATGATGAAGATGATGGTAGGGATGGTGGTAGAGGTATTGTGGCAAGTAGTACAGGTCCATCCACTAGTGTGCCTTGTAAGAGGCAAGCAGTGGAGACATCTTCGGATTATCAAACATAGATTGCCTCCCTCCAGGTATAGATTCATACTCTGTAGGGGCAACTTTTTCAGGCACAAGTTTTACTTGTGCAAACACAGACGCAGCTATAGACCCAGGCACAGGCTCATGCACAGGCCTTGACACAGGTACAGGGATAGTTGGTAGCTGCATAGATGCAAATTGCCACACTAACGATAGAGAGGGATAGTGCCAAGAAAATTGCAGAGCGGGCACAGGTGACTACAGATACTTTACATCAAATTGCCGATGGTACCAGTGTTGGCGATTATATGAGGGAGGTTCTCCATGTCGGTCGAGAGATGGATTTTCATAGGGGTCGTTATCATGATGCAGTCTCTGTTGAATGGAGAGTGAGTTATGCTCCTTCACGGTCAGGTAGGAAACATACCAAGACTATCAGTGAGGGTGTGACCTAGCCTCCTCATAGAGATCCAGGAAGTCCTGGTCCATCTAGTGGTGGTGGAGGTACCAAGTCCCATGATTCCTACACCATCTGGCAATAGTAGATCCTAGATGTTGTTATGATTTTGTGTTGTTTTTGATACATGATGCATACTTCGGTCCAACCAGTTTTGATGATATATCTCCCTTATTTCAGACTTCATTGTATACTTGACATTGATGTTTTAAATGATTTATATAATATGCAGTAGACTATTATTGATCTTTGATGGGTTCTATTATGATTCTATTGATGGATGCATTCATTTTCCATGTTCTACATGCCATGTGATGATTTACTTGATTCTAGATGATCATGTGATATGCTATGGTTTATGATGGTCTATTTAATGAATGATGTATGGATGCATGATTATTTTCTTTTTAAATGATGATCTTCTTTATGCACGAATGTGGATGTAATGATGTGATGCAAATGGGATTTATGTTCCTATGTTGATATAAATGTGAAAATAAATGATGTATGATATAAATTATGAATTGATGGACATGCAATAATATGATGTAATAATAAAATAATGAATGATGAATAGATGTATGATGTATGATGATCGATGGATGAATAATGTATTTTAATGTATGTTAGTAATGTATTGATAATAAAAGGTGAATGCATAATGCAATGATATGATATGCGAGAAATAATTAGTGGATGGATGAGAAAATGCAATGATATGATTTAGTTTTGAAAAAAAAAAATAGAAGTTTTATATGATATGGAGAAATTTGATATGATGAATGCAAAATGATTTGATTAAAATGTATGAATTATGAATAGAAAATGCTTTCTAATGCGAAAAAAATGTTGATGCCACTACATGGTTACAATGATGTTTTTGTTTATGTCAAGTATACTCAATCTTTTATGAGAAATGATAATCATCAATTTGAATTTTTCATAAAATTTTGTAATACATACTCTGCAGATGTAAAAACTATTTATGAATGCAATTTGATTTTATCATGCAACTTTATGCAAAAATATTGGCATTTTAACAGTACTTTTTGTGCTTTGTATCATCATAGAGCTTTATAAAATGTTGAAAGTGAGTACAAGCATCAAAGGTATATTTTAGACCAATGATGACCTGAGTATTACTCTCATGATTTTTGATATTGCACGTGAACACAAGCATCGAGGTATAATTAAACCGAGATGACCTGAGCATTTCTTGTGTAAACAGACAAGGATCAATAATTTTAGTGTGTGAATTTCAAATTTCATCAGTGATACATTTGTAGAGCACATCCCACGACAATTCACACATTAAATAATTAATTCATAAATAGCAGACAAATGAAAATACCATTCTTCTTTCTAGCTTCTCTAGTTCGTTACATCATTGAGTTACTCCAAAGAAATGATAAAAAATAATCAAAAAATACAACATATCCAACCTTTACTTAAAGTGTTTCAATCATTATTCATATTAGATCATCCATCTTGGTTTTCTGATGTTTTTGTTGTTTTTCGAGATTGGACCAAACCTAACCTAATGACCTATTCTAGGGGCCTTGGGGGCTGATTAACGATTAGCCTTTCCAACGTTATACATGCAAAGACCATCTAGTTTGACTAGTATAGACTCATGTTTGTGACTTTTTGAGACTGACTTTTTGACCTTTTTTTTTTTAGTTTTTCTGCTGTCATATGTGGATGTCCAAAGTGTTTCTGATAGTGATTAACGTTCCATGTTGGTTGCATTTCAATCATTGTTTTTGTTGTGTTTTTTCCAAGCTCGATGTTTTATTTCCCCCAGTGATGTGTAGATGTTAGCCTCAAGCTAGGGTGAGACATGATCATTTGCAATGATATGATAATGGATGAAAAATGATGGTCAAAGTAATGCCTATGAAATGTATCCCAATAGATGGAAAAAGTTGGTTAAATCAAAAATAGCGCCTGTTTCTAGGTTTTCACTATATGTTTTTATTACACTTTTTCATATTTTTATGATCTTTTTTTTTTTGTTACCAAGACACCTGTTTGCCAGGTTTTCACCAAGAAAACCATTTTTCAGAAGTTTGAAACATGCACTAGGTGATTCAGGTGTAGTATCTTCTGAGATGGATACTGTTGAGAGGTTCATCAAACAAATCCCCCTCATGTGTTGATAGCTAACAAGTGCCTAATCCATACACCGATATGATGACAAAGGGACCTAGCTAGTTCAGTTCAAACTTCCCTTTCTTTTCTCTGTCCTGCTGATTTCTAGGGTTCTCTTTTAGGACCAAATCTCCAACCTGAAAGACTCAAGGAATTACCCTATGATTCTAGCTCCTTGACATTCTTTGTTGGTATGCCATTAGATGATTGACAGCTTGTTGACAACGCTCATTCAATAGTTCCAGTTCTTGAAGCCTAAATACTCTATAGTCCTCATCTGAAATGATTCCTTTTAGTGACACACAAAGTGATGGAATCTCTACCTCAATGGGTAGTATGGCCTTTGATCCTTATACCAAGGCATATGGTGTAGCTCTTATCGGTGTTCTAATGCTGGTTCTATAGGCCCATAGTGTAGGATTAAGCTAAACATGCCAATCACGTCCAACATCGTTAACCATTTTCTTGAGTATTTTCAAAATTGTTTTGTTATAGGCCTCTGCTTGGCCATTTCCTTGAGGATAATACAGTGTTGAGAAATGATGTTGGATATGAAATTTTTCACACAATTTCTGGACATCCTAGTTTTTAAATGGTCATCCATTATTAGTGATAATGGACTGAGGTATGCCATACCAACATATTATGTAGTCCAATATGAATGATGAGATCCATTTTCCAGTGATAGTTGTGAGAGGAATTGCTTCTATCCATTTTGTAAAGTATTATGTCATTGTGATTATGAACTTGTGTCCATTGGATGAAGACGTATTTATCTTTCCTACCAAGTCCAATCCCCATTGACAAAAGGGCCATGTTGATGTGAATGAGTGTAATTCTTGAGTTGGTGCGTGGATCAGATTACTATGAATCTGACACTTTTGGCACTTCTTGAAAAATTGGTAAGACTCCTTCTCCATACTTGGCCAGTAATACCCTAAACGAAGGAGTTTCTTTGCTAGAGTTATGCCACTTGAATGAGTTCCACAAATACCTTCATGAACCTCACACAAGGTTGTCTCAAATTCGTTATGTTCTAAACATCAGAGAAGAGTACCATCTAGACCTCGACGATAAAGTATGTCAACGACTAAATTATGTCGGGCGGATTGGTGGATGAAGTTGTGTTTTTGGTTTCTGGAAAGATCAGGAGGAAGGATGTTGTCTTTTAGGTACGCATAGGTCTTTTCATAGATGGAGGATTCAACAACATCTAAATGGTATAAGGTTTGGGATTCCAAACTATTATAAGAAGGATTAGATACTTGTTCTACCATAAACTCATAACGACCATGTTTATTCGGTAATTGTAAAAGAGAAGCAATTGTCACCATAATATCTGCTGCTTTGTTTTCTACCCTTGGAATTTGCTCAAATTTGATATTGACAAAGTATTGTTTGAGATCATCTATCAGCTGCTTATAGGGCATCAAATTCTCATCTTTTGTCTGATATTCATCATTTACTTGATAAATGACTAGTTGAGAATCCCCATATACTTGTAACTCTATGATTTTCCATTCAATTGCCACTTTGACGCCAATGATTAATGCCTCATACTCTACCATATTATTGCTACATGGAAAAATTAGTCTATAAGATTTTGGGATGGTGTGTCCTTGGGGTGTGATGAACAAAATTCTTGCACTAGATCCTCTTTGTGTATATGATCCATCGAAGTAAAGTATCCATTGTTGTGTTGTTACTATAAGAATGTTTGCGGGTTGGGGCCCTAGCTCGGGTGGCTAAATCTTTCCTATTGCAAGAGGTTGGTCACGAGGTCTAGTCTCCCCCACCCCCATGGTATCGAAGGGCATGTCACGCCAGCACCACCAATCATGTTAAAAATTTTACCAGGCGCACTGCAATTTATAGGGGGTCATGCTACCCGATTCCTGCAGTCTAATAAATTAATTAATTAATTAAAAGAAAAAAAACTATAAGAATGTCTGCATCAAGAAACTCCTTTTTCATAGGATGATCATCAGTTAAAGAAGCTTCGGCTAATTTTTCGGCGATCACTTAACCTTTGATGGCTCTTCTTTCCACATATTAAATATCAAACTCACTTAAAAGCATAACCCATTTGGCCAGTCTACACGTTAAAGCGGCCTTACTGAGTAGATACTTTAATGGGTCGATTTTTTCTATGAGCCTGATTGTGTGAGTCAACATGTAATGCCACAACTTTGGGGTAGAAAATACCACCGCCAAAAAATATTTCTCAATGAAGGTATAATTTATTTCATAGCCATTCAAATTTTTTCTGATGTTGTAAATGGCTTGTTCCCTTCCTTCATAATCTTCTTGTGCCAACAGTGCTCCTAAATAAATATCCATTGTTGCAATGTATAGTATTAAATTTCTTCCTTCTATAGGTGGAATGAGACTAGGTGGCAACATCATATAGTGCTTTATTTGGTTGAAAGTTGTTTCAAACCCTTGATCCCATTTGAACACAACATTCTTATGCAATAAATGATTAAATGGGTGACTTTTGTCTTCCAACTAGGAGATAAATCTCTTGATTGGTTATACCCTTCCTTGTAGTGACCTTAGTTGACTAATGTTTTTGGGTGGTGCCATTTCAATTATTTCCTTTACCTTTGATGGATCTACTTCAATACCTTTTTCTGAGACTATGTATCCTAAGAGTTTTGCTAATGTAATCCCAAAGACACATTTCTTAGGGTTTAGTCTGACATTGAACTTTTCTAGGCTTGTGAAAAAATTTCCCAGGATATCTAGATGTTCTTCTCTGGAATATGACTTAGCTAGAATATCATCTATGTAATCCTCCATAAAAATATATGCATCATATCATGGAAGATAGTGGTCATTTCTCTTTGATAAGTTGCCCCTGCATTTTTCAACCCGAAGGGCATGATATTCCAGCAAAAGGTTCCCCATGGACATGTGAATGCAATTTTCTCCTAATCTTCCAGTGCTATCTTGATTTGGTTGTAACTAGAGAAACCATCCATTATTGATAACATGGCATGCCTTGCTGTTAATTCCACGATTATGTCAATACTAGGCAAGGGGAAATCATCTTTGGGGCATGCCTTATTTAGATCCCTAAAATCTATACATATCCTGATACTATTATTTGGCTTTGATACAAGCACACTATTTGATATCCATTTGGCATAATCAATAGACCTAATGAATCCTGCATCCAATAACTTCTTCAGCTCAACTTTTACCATCAATGCGATATGTGGATGCATCTTACTTAATTTTTGTTTGACAGGTTTGACTTGAGTAGGAAAAAACAATTGATGCATTAAAATATTTGGGTCTAAACTCGACATATCAGAGTATGACCAAGAAAAACTAATTCTTCTTTCTTCAAAGAATTTGATAAATTCAGGTTTTTCTTGTTCTATCATAGATTCTACCAAATGTAATATCTTTGCTCTTTCTTCTGTACCAATGTTTATAGATTGTGTAGGCTCCACCAGAACTAATGACCTTTCATGATAATGCTCTAGAAGGTTTTCAAATCTCCCATCTTTCAGTGCATCAAAGAGGTTTTCACCGTCTGATGCATTCTTTATTTTTCTCTTTTCAAGATATAATAATGCCATAGAATGGTTTTCACCATTAGATCCATTATTCTTGTTTTTAGTTTTGCAACTAGAAGATTTGATACCCTCCAGTTGATCCACGTTGTTATGAGATTTATGGATAGAACTTGTATCAGGTTTATCACAACAAAGGAAATTTATGATAACATCATCATTTGCATAGATGGGTACATTTAGAGGTTCAATGGGTTCCCAGTTGATAAGTTCGGGATGGACTAAGGGCAAGAAGTCATTGGATTGACTTGGGTCAATGGCGATAAGGGTTTTGATAGTTATGTTGTTAGAGTTGTCATTAGGGATGTCGAGGTCAATGATGTTACTCTCCTCGAGATTATCTAGTTCACTCGATGTCTATTCATCCTCATTTGACTCATCGATATGTTGTGATTGTAATACAAGTGATCTAGACCCTAAGCTATGTCCCTCCTCACATGTAGGTGCATAGTGTTTTATGACATCAATTTGGGCATCTATGTAAGATATATCAGAATATAGATCCCATTCATATTCATTAGAATCTTTTTCAAAGCTATCTCTTACTTGAAGGATTCTTTCAACTGCCTTCTTAGTCATTTCTTGTTTTTCTTCTTCTGAGTAACCCAGTCCTATCTTATCCTTTGAATAAAGAGTAAGAGGTTGAATTGGTTCTACGATGCCTTCTTTCCTTTTTCCAACAAGTCCTTGTCCTTCATAACCCATTTTTTCTAAAATAGCCTTTCCTTTGGCATACTTATCTGTCTTGACATTGATGTTTGTTGATGTCGATGTGTCTTCATCTTTGTACAACCAATCGAGGATAGCTTTGTTTTTTGATTCATCCTCTATAGTACTGGCTTTCAAAAATATTTCCTCTAAAACCGTGGTAGGTTGTGATGTTTGTTGTTTTATCATTGATGGTTGTCCATATGACTTTGGAGATGGCATCAATTGTGAAATATTAAGAGACTTCTCAATAGAATATTGTCCCATGCCTTTGTCTGTTAGCTGGACCTATTCTTGGAATTTATGTGATAGAGAATTTAGAGGATCCTTATTATCTGTTAATGTAGATTTAACATCACTTGTATCTTTTGATTTATCCCTTTTCTCAACCCACTTGGATGTAATCTTTGGATTTTTTTCATCATCCAATGAATTTGAAATACATGCTTCCCTATTGTGAGGCACAAAGGTGTCTTGAGAAGTTTTGCATGTGTTACAATGTTGAGGATTGTTATAATCTACTAATATAGTCACCTCTTGTCCGTTCACTGGAAATTTCAAACATTGGTGATAGGTCAAAGGTACTGCCTACATTTCATGAATCCATAGAGATCCTAAGAGTATATTATGGGTTAACTCTTTTTCTAGTACCTGGTATGCTATAATTTTCACCATTGGTCCCACTTGAATGGGCAACACAATCAGTCCTTTGGAAGATCTCTCTTCTTCATCATAAGCCTTTATTGTCATTTTTATTCGGGCATCAATAGCATTATCTAAATACCCTAGTGCATGGATTAACTTTAAAGTACAGATATTTAAACCAGCTCCCCCATCTATTAGGACTCTTTTAATATGATGTTCGTGGATCGAAACTTCAATATGGAGGGTAGTGTTATGTGGATGATTAAGTGACACATCATCATGTTCAAAGAATGATAGACAGTGTGGTGTGGTCAAATGTCCCACCATAGCTTGGAATTGAAAAACATCTAGGTTGTTGGGTACTGTGGTGGCAACAAGTGCTTGTTCTAAAATGTCTTTATGGGATGGTGATAGTTTGAGTTCAAGTATTGATATTTGTGCTTGTATTTTCTGAAGTTGGTCGACAATGTTGTATCGAATTGGAGGTGGAGTGGTGTTTTTAGGTGCAACTCCCTTCAAAATTACCTTGGATTTCCCCCTTGTCATTACATTAACCGATTGATAGTCTTGTCTTTCTCTAATTTTTAAAACATTTATCTGATTGTTGGATATTTCTATGCTCAGGATTAGATCTAATGGTATCATGTCACTGGTTTTGTTGTTGTTAATGTGATTACCAGTGGTAGTATCACTTTCTACTTCAGAAAAACAAAAGATCATGCTATCGTAAACGTGATTGACATTTTTGCCTTTACTGTTTGTAGAAGATGACTCTCCCTTGTCGTAAATTGGTAAAGGGTTTTTAAAGGCTATATGATCGTTGTTGTTTTGATGTCCCTCTACGTATACCTTTTTTTTGTTAATCAGATATTGGACTATATATTTTAATTCCATACAATAATTTGTCTTGTATCCCTTATTGTTATGGAAGTTAAAATAATCTGCATCATTCCACCATAGTGGTTTGACTTTTGGAATCCAAAATTGTGCTTCTCGTGTAGTGATAAGACCACTTGCAACAAGTTCCCTCATTGTTGATTCTAGTGTTTGGCCTAATGGTGTGAATCAACTCCGGTTTGATGATTTTTGATACGTTTGTGGTTTTGATTCTCCATTGTTTAGATTATTGTTTTGATTGATATTTGACTTGATGTTTCGGTCATTGTTTTTGGTTGTCTTTGCAGTAGAGGCTGTCAACTTAAAAACTGGCTTTGCATTTTGAAAGTCATTTGTACTTTCGTTGATCCTGGTATTTCTATTCTTTTGCCAAAATTTAGGTTTTTCGTTGTTGGTATATTGATTTGAGGAGTTGCTGTTGTTTAATTTTTTATCGTAGTGTTTGATCACCCCTCGTTTGACTAAGGCTTCTTCAATTTTAAGGCCATTTTTTATCACTTTTTTGAATGTTGGAGGATATTGTAATTTGAGCCTATAGCTCATTTCATTAATCAGGTTATCAATGAATAACTCCATTTTCTCTTGCTCAGGTATGGAGAGAGGATACCTAGCAAATAGTTTTCACCGTTGCTGTAAAAAGGAAAAGAATGTATCACCTTTGTTTTGCTTCATTTTATAGAGGTCCTTTATTGTGACGTCATGTTGGATGTTAAAGGAATATTGTTATATGAACCTATTGACGGGCTCTTCAAAAGTTCGTATTCCTAGTTGTAGTTTGGAAAACCACTCCATACACTGACCTCCTAAGCTTCTTGGAAATAACCTCATTAGGTAAGTTTCTTCCTGTGCAAACTCTAAGCTCATGGTTCTAAATTCCCTTACATGGTCGATTGGGTCTCTCTTACCATTATATTTGTCATATTTTGGGAATTCACAGTGTCTAGGGAATGGTATCATATCCACAGTTGGGTCAAAAAGGTAAGGACAAATGTCCTGTAATGCATACCTTTTCGTGTTTCCCTTTCGAATATCTTGAATTTTTTGTTGCAAGTTTTGCATTTGTTGTGTTAGGGCGACAACTTGATCTGTGTTTGGCGTATGTTGTGGTATTTCAGTTTCATTTGTTCTAGGTGCTTCTTTTAAGTGATTGACATTAAAATCTTTGGGAAGTTTGGCACCTGATTCAGCTAGCATTAGGAGATATTTCTCCATGTATTGCTCTAAGATCTTTTCCATAAATTTATGGAATTTTGGGTCCTGTTGTGTTGTTTGTATGTCTTTCATCGTTATTTTGTTCTTGTCATTTTGATGTAAGCTATTCTAAGGATTTTCTTCTGCCATGGTCTTTGATGTTTCAAGTTCTTTTTCTAAGAGTATCTGCTTTTGTAACCTTGTGAAGATTGGCATACAAGTGTTTGTTTTTC
Organism: Sequoiadendron giganteum; assembly: GCA_007115665.2. Lineage (NCBI taxonomy): Eukaryota > Viridiplantae > Streptophyta > Pinopsida > Cupressales > Cupressaceae > Sequoiadendron > Sequoiadendron giganteum. The sequence continues at coordinate 495,267,324 of CM021107.1, forward strand.
CTACCAAACTTTGATCTTCTATGTCTGATAAGTGTCAAATGAATTTTAACAAATTCAAATAGGATGATATATCCTATTGATGAGACTAGGTTAAAAATTTGATTACTATGCCTCATTTCATGATAGTAGGATGATAATATCCTGATGAAGAAATTTAGCTAAACAACTAATTTTTTTTTTGATTTGCTTGACACTTTATCGTTTGCAAGATCTGAGTTTCAATTGAAAAGAATGTTAACTTGTAGGACCCTATCTATTTCTGGTTTCTAGACAGTGTCTGTATTGAAAAGATAATTTTGGTTGATAAAAATCTGAGTTTTAACTAATCTGAATGATAAGTTTGGAAGCTCTCTATTTTATTTTGGAAGTGCTAAAATAGAGTGCATAAGCGCTAAAACAAAGTGTGGAAGTGCTATGACAGTTTTCTATAGCGTTATTTTGCGGAAGTGCTAAAACAGAGTGTCGAAGTGCTATGATAGTTTTCTAAAGCGTTATTTTGCGGAAGCGCTAAAACAGAGCTCAGAAGCGCTGAAATAGAGGGTGTAAGTGCTACTTTGGATTTAGAAGCACTAAAATAGACCTCAAAAGTGCTAAAACAGACCTCAGAAGCGCTAAGACAGAATGTGGAAGTGCTACTTTGGGTTTCAATGATTTTGTCTGATTTTTCTACTTGTGAAGAGATTGTTTTTTGGGAATCTTAATTTTGACAAGATATCTCCACTAGTATTTTTTCGATGTTGGATGAGAAGCCTAAAGATTCTAAGTTTCTATTGCAAAATTTGATCGAGCCTGGTGGAGTATTCTATCATTGGCTGCGGGATGGAGGACTAATTTATGGGTTGACTATGATTATGATATTGTGTAAGAGCTCTTCTTTGGAAATAGGCTTGTGAATAAAGAGGCTCTAAGGCGTAATCACCAATATAATCCCTAACAAAATCGTGATACCTATGTATGAAAGTTCTATAGTGAAGCAAGATTTTCCTACTCTGATACAAGAAGTGTCTTCTTTTCAAAATATTTTTGTAACTAAGTGGTTTCTTTGGTTTCTTGACTTTGAGGGATTTATTGACAAACTTTTTGGATTTCCAATCTCTAATCATGGATTTCTTTGGTTTTGTTTGACTCTTTTTGGTGTTTTTTTTTTTTTTTTGGGGGATGATCTTTACCTAAATTTAATGATTTGAGAACATGATAAGAAATTGTAGAATAGTTGTTTTTAATCCTAGAATCTAAACTAATAGTGTATGTTCAAGAACCATGAATGGTCCTTATTGATTTCCACTGGTTTGTTTTAACAAAGATACACTTCAAACAGACTCACTCTTAAAGTCAAAAAGGTCATCATCTTAATCAACAACCCACATATTAAAATTGCATTGACTCACACAGCCGTGTCACCCCCTAGAGGGTTCCCATATTTTTGTCTTTTCCAGGCACGTACTCAAAGTTGGATTTCTCATCCCTTGAGAAAACGGTCCTTGAAAATTATATGGTGAGTGTCTTGGGGGAAGATTATTCCCTCCCCTTGCACTATGAGTATTACAATGTCTGGTTACTGACTTAGTTGGATACTACACTATGGTTCTTAGATAGGGTTTCCGTGCGGTGCGGCAAATGATAAACTCCCTCAGGAGACCTCCCAATTTTTAGAACAAATATTTTAGGGATGGTTATCTCGCACACTACCATTGAGTTGGACTTTCATCAACAACTCACATTTATTTAGAGTGGGTTGGAGTCCTTGGCTTTAGGAATTCCCACTTAGGTCATTCTCGTAGGGTGAGTACTTTTTCCCACTACGGCAAGCCTTCTAAGGGTTTTAACAAAAGGGTAAAATTGCATGAAAAGGAAAGGGTGAGCCTGACACTTTGATCACGCAGTTAAGGGGAGAGCATAAGCCTATTCACAACACAAGCATACAAAATAATGATTTATTTTAAGCCCAAAAGACAATGTACTAATATAAGTGAAGATGTTGCTTCACAAAATCAAGCTACTTCATTTAACTAATGCAACAAAATATGATGACCATCCTAGGATTGGTATATTTAAATTAAGTGTCTACCCTAGGATTGATTCTTTTTAGTCCAAAAAGAATAACATTCTGGCCGCGGTTGCATCAGATCCAGAAAAAAAAAAAAAATTAAAAATACAAAAGCGCTGAAACAGAGTTCCAAAGTGCTAAAACAGAAATTCGAAGCACTATAGTTTAGATTAGAAGCATTATAAAATTTATTACAAGCGCTTCAAAAAATTTCAGAAGCGCCATAAATTTTTTTTGAAGTGCTATAGAAATTTTGAGAACAGAGACCAAGTGTGTCGTGAAAGTCAGGTCGATGTGCCGAAACAGGCTGTGGTAGCACTATAGTTTCCCTTTTAGAAGCTCTAAACAATTCTTCAGAAGTGCTATAGTTTATGTTGAAGCAGTGAAATAGAGTTCAGAAGCGTTGAAGTTTGCCTCAGAAGCACTATAGTTTTCATCAGAAACGCCAGAAAAACTCTCACTCGCACTAAAATAAACACGCCAAAATCCTGTACGACACTTTTCAAAGAAAAATTGTGAAATAAGGGGTTATGCCCCATGTTGGGTGCCAATTTGTAACTGTGAAATAAGTATGAGTAAAACAACACTTCTTAATGAAACATTATATCAAAGATTCAACAATTAATCTATTAAATAGAGTAGAAAACTTGAAAGCGTCTCATTGTTTGGATTATCTCCAAAGATTTATTAAATCATAGAGGGCTCTCAGATTTGGGAAGCACTTGTTACTATTAAAATGCCAATCTAGATAATGGAATGATGCTAAATGCAATGATGTGATGATTGATAATGATTTCTAATTGATAAAAAGAAGCTACTGTAATCTATATTGACATGAAATCTGATGAAAGAAAGCTACAGTAAAATTAAGATGCATCCATGATATGAATTCTACTGATGCTATGATTGCTATGATACTAAGATGATTGATTGCTTGATTTCTTTTCCTACAGAGTAAGATTGCACAAGGTTAGGATCCATTTCCTGTGGAGAAAGGTTGTATTTATAGATTCATGGCAGCAAATTTGCACAGGGGCAGCAAAGTAGAGGCTTGGATTCAATCTGCAGAATTGAATGGTGAGAGATTGAGAAGATTTTGGGAATGGTTCCTACCCATGAAAACACCAGGCAAGATGATAGGAAGGATCAGATGAAGAAGATTGAGAGATTGATTAAAAGAATTCTCCAATTTATCTCCAAAGCTTCCTGTGAATGCCAGTTGAATTAATTAGATATAAAATATCTAATTTTATTGGTGAGTGGATAGAGGAAAAATTGATTTACGCTTTTATTTGAATATTTTAGCTTATTGAAATTAGCAAAAAGGGGAATAAATAATTAAATAATACTAACTATAGAAGTTGTATATTAAATAATTATAGAAGAAATATGATAATTTAAATGAAAGACTTTAAAATATCTTTATTTAATTAAGAAGAAATATGATAAGATGATTAAATAATACAAATTATTTAAATTTATTTATTTAATTTAAGATAGAATAAATGGATAAAGCAATAGAAGAAATAATAATGATAATAATTAAATAAAACAAAGTATTTAAATTTGTTTATTTAATTAAGAGGAAATAATATGATAAAATGGAAGAATTAATAGTGAACCTAATATAGATAAATATTTCTATTTATTTATTAAGTAGATGAATTTAATTATGATAATTAAATAAAACAAAGTGAAATTTGTTATGACAATAAAAGAATAAAGATTGAAGAATTTAAGATGAACTATATAAATAAATATTTCTATTTATTTAATAATAGAGGAATTAAGAGTAATTAATCAAATAAATCATATTTAATCAATTGGATTCTCCAGACCATTTTTAGGTGTATACAATAACACTTGTAATATTGAAAAATAAGGAGAGGTAAATTTGGTATTCAATGATGGGGGAGTGAACACGGAGCATATGGTGGTGGGCAAGTTTTTTTCAAGAATAATAACACTTGTAATATTGAGGGATAAGGAGATGTAAAATTGGTATTCAACAATAGGGGAGTGAAAACTCTAATGCATGTATTGCATATCCCAAATTTAGCAAGCAATTTAATTTATCTTCTAAACTTTCGGCAATCCATGTTTATATGCATTTCATTCATAAACAACATGACAATTCTAATTTTTATCATTTTTTTAAATTAAAAAAATTAAATTTATTTTAAAACTAACTTATTATTAAATAATTTTGATAAAAGAAATGTTATAATTGAAGAGGAAAATACTATGAAATTTTAAAAGAACAAAATATTCAACTTTAATCGGTATAAATATAAATTGAATATAATACTTGATCAACATATTTATATTTTTTTATATTTATGTAATAAAATATAAATAGAACATCATAGTTTTTTTTTTTTTGTATTGAGTAATGCCGAGAAAAAGTTACAAAGAATAGGACAACCAAAGGATTTTCAAGAATAGATGTTTATTTTGTATTTTATATTATTGAAGTTTTTAAATATTTAACAATTATTTATTAATGGATTATTTAATTTCAGTCATATAATTGAAAATTATTTGACTATTTAGTATATATTAATGTTGCTTTATCTTATTTATATCTTATATTTGTTCTTAATTTCATTCTTTATAATTTAATTAATCTAATTTTGTATAATTAAAATTAAATATTAGATTTAATCTTTTTTATATAATTTTATTTTCTAAAACATTTGATGAGCTTGAAGAAGATGATAAAAAGACAATAGTTTGGGATTTTATTTCTACGCAAAGTGCATAATAGCTTTAAATTGCTAACTTTAAAGTTATTAGAATTCTTCATCTCTAGTTTTAGTTCCTAATACTAAACTATACTATAGGGGAGAGACAACTTTTAGCTAGTGATTAAATGTTTTACTTTCAATTAAACAAAATTTATTATTTTCTTTTGATACATTATATTTTAATTTTCTTTAAGTAAAATACAAGATTGTTAACTTTTCAAATTTTCAAAATTATTTTTTCTCAATCTCATTGGCCAAAAAAATTTAAACTAATTTTTTATCCAATTTTTCAAGGAATATTTCCACAAAGACCATAATAAAAAAATAATTTTAAAATCTTATCAATTTTAATGGATTGTTACCACAAATATTTAATCAAATTCTAAAATGTTGTTTTTCTCCTTTCCACGGCTAATTACTTGTTATTTTATCTTTCCTTTACACAAGTCAAACAAAAATATATTTCATTCTAAACATTTATTTTCTTGTTATATTTTAAAATATAATAAAAAATTTATCATCTAATTTAATACATCAAATAATAAATATTACTAGCAATTGCATGTAGTGACATGCAACGATGAGTTGATAAGTGAAGGAGAAGTCCAAATGGCAAGGATTTGTACATGCATAGAAGGAACTAAAGAGGGGATGCTAAGAACAATTTGGGAGAGAACAGAGTGGTTGAAGATGAATGCATAGTTGTTATTGTGACCATATAAAATAGTATGCAGTCAATAAATCGGTGCTTTGAAAGAATACATGAGTGCATAGAAGGGACATTTGAAGAATTTGGGAGTAGTTAATTGATAGCCAATAGATAAAATTAACACAAACAATAGCCACTAAGGAAAGGTAAATTTGAATTGATTTTTTCAATACAACTAGGTACAAGAGAATATTTTCAAGTTATTTAAAATCCCCAAAACATTCCATGATAATCAACAACAACCATAGTCAATGTTATAAATAAAAAGCAACTTTTCTATCAAATGGAAGTTTGAAGTATTTAACAAATATAAACAACCCATATTGAAAATCACTAGTTGTAGATTATTTCTTTGATGATATGATCAATATCATTATGTCCATTATAGTATTCTTTGTATCGCTGAATTTGTTTGTCTTGAGTATGTTTTGCAAAAATCAAAGGAAAATGTGAAGTTTAGTGTGATGAACATGTGTCATTGTTAGAAAATATATAAATTAGGAAATATAAATAGTTCTATAATTTATAAAAAATAATATGTAATGCACCTATAATAGAAGAGATCAAATAAATAATATGTAGGCATACCTTGTGCACACAATGAGATGCATTGTATTTATGATTATAAGTCTCGTACAATTATGTTTTGAGACTTGAGAATTTTGTTGAGTTGAAATCAATGTTATATATTTTTAAAAGTATATACAATTGTATCATTTATGACAATGAATTTGAAATGTATTTGTGAAATAAGAGATGGAATAAAGGACAATAGCCATACCTTGTATATAAATGGAATGTAGTTTGAGCTCGTATACCATGCCAAACATACGATCACAAAGCTATTTAGCATTGTGGAGATCTATAATTATAGATGAGAATGTTTGCAATCTAAAAAGGTTTTAATCATATATAGTTACACATAGATGGTTCGAAGGTGACAGCACTGACAGTGGCATCATTGATTGAAGATCGCAACAACTTTGGATTGTGTGGGTGTAATGAGCTTGAAAGATGGGTTGAGACATTTTAGAATGATCTATACAAGAATATCAAAATTAAATATAAATGTTATATGGTCTGCCAAAGAAGAGGAAGGAATTCAAGGTTGTCATAGGAGGAGAGGAGAAGCATAATGCAAGAATTGAATAGCAAATTCTCTTAGTAAAAACCTAATTTTTGGTAATATATTTATTTTCCTAATTTTTTAAGGACGATTCAGCATAGATTCCCTAATATTCAAGATATGGATTTGTTTTATATATGTTACTTTTTCAAAAGTATGCTCAAACAACATTTTAGATCAAATTTTATGGCCTCCAAAAGTAGGGTCTCCCACATTGAAAATGAAAAACATCTATGAGTTGTAAGAAATAGTTACACTTGTTGACCAATTTATGACATATGACATAACATACTACATCTTTGAATGGGGATAATGGAGCACACAAGTTTGTCAGTAGATTATGAGAACTTACATCGAGTGGAAAGAATATGATAATGAATGTGGATTGAGATTTCATATTTTTTATTATTTTAGTAAATGATTTTCTAATTACTATTTGATACTTTAATATAATTCTCTTTCAATTTATTTAGTGATTAATATGAATATTTTGATACCGATTTTATAAATACTATTATTCTACCAAAAATAATTCAAATCTGTTATTGGTGATACTCTTGTAAAGGTTTAGAATATAAAAGTGTATTGTAACCATTGATTATTAAATAATACCTTGAATTTTTTTAGAGTGTAAATTTTTCTTCCCAAAGTTTTTTACCCATGTAAATCACTAATGTTATAGTTTATTATTATTTTTATTTATTTTCTTGTAAAAAATTATTGTTTTAATTTTTTCACATACTTCCTCTCATAAATTAGTGTAGGAAGCATATTCCACACCTCTACTTTATTTCATAATCTAATTTTGGATCAGTTATATTTTGATATGTGTTAATATGGAATAAGGTGATTACTATTTTTTGCTACATTAGTTATTTCATAAATATTGGAAAATTTTGATTCTTGATGAAAAATCAACCCCTTGGGCACTACAATTTTGTTTAGAACAATTCATCACAACTACCAACATAACCGACTCAAAAAATTCCAACTAGATTACAAGTGTTAATTTCAAAAATTCTTCATTTATCTTTGTGACAATAAATTGACACAACCACTTATATGCTTACACTCAAAAGTGCTAAGCTCCTATGGCTAGGATCATTCCTAGACCCAGACCTAAACCTTGATGGTTCATGGTGACCCTGGCTACATATCCCTGTTTGGGAATCAGAGGCTTCATAGTTTTCCCCACAATATTAGATTGAGTTCATTCTCTCCTTTTGCTTGAGATCTTTGATCTCATTTTTAACCCATGACATTCATTAAACATAAGTTATCGCCTAGTTAATTATAATATAAATATAATGACTTGCCATCAAGTGTGGGGTCGATACCAAACATTAGTGTACAAACATTCACATTATTCACAAGGGGCCATTCATACCATAACCTCAAAGATCATACATAATGGTTGTCATGAGCATACCTCCATATACACAAGTTGACTAGCTCATACACATTACAAGTACAATAATGAATCAATCATACACAAATCATAAGTACAATGGTGATTAGCTCATATATACATAAAAAAATACAAAAAATATTGTCTCATAAGCATATCAAATTTATATTTGTGACTAGCTCCAACATATATCACAAATACATAGTGACAAGCTCCAAGGTATATCTCATATACACAATGGCGAGCTCCACCATACATCATATACACATAGTGACTAGCTAACACATCCACAATGGTTGACTAACACATGTCCATGATGCAACTTGGATAGAAATAATATTGGTACATTGCACACTACACCATGGATCCTATCCTTTCCTTCAGTCTTCTACACCATTAGATAAATGGGAAGAGAATTTGGTGCATCCCATACTACACCACAGGTCCATCCTCAACCCAACAAGGTCAGGTATATAGTTTGAAAACTAGGAAGATGATTTAGTGCATTCTATACTACACCACAAGTTTTTCCACCATCCCAAGGCTTTCCCCAAGTAGTGAACCTATCATAACTCAGTGGATTCCAACTTCAATCACCTATAGGCCACTGGAAACAAACCTGTCCACCTAGGAAGAAGTAGCTCCCGATGTATACCACCTTGTGACCTTAGTGATATTGTCAGCTATCTTCTTCACAATCCTAGTAACACTAACATCGGTCACTTATGTTCCCTTAGTGATAGCGAGTGAACCCCCTCGATACAATAGTTAGCTCTAGATTAACATTACCCATAGGAATGGGTCCATACCCATGCAAATATTACCATATTATAATCATAACTATGGTAGCCCATAGAAACCTTCACCTTCATTAACCAAGTTAATGTCGGCTAGTCTAGATAGCAGTAGCCTAGACATCAGTCATTAGCATATTCCAATAACTACCTACCATTACTCAAATAGCTTAAAGATTCACTCTTGGGTGATTCATACATAACATGAATCACAATCAAAATCACAATCACAATCACAATCAATAAATAAATGAGCCTATACATAGAGACCTCTAGATATGGATTCAATCTTGACAACACATACAAGTTACATGGAACCAACACAAAGTGGACTTTATCCAATATATAAATAATCAAATATCAACTATAAAGTAGTTAATCCTCACTTACTATGTAAAAGTATATTATGTATAAAATACATGATATTAGATATCCTTAACTCATTCATACCCATATGGTCCCCATTTTAGTATCAAACTGAAGCTTACAGAGGAGGAAAGGTCTTGAACAATATATAGGAACCCCAAACCTCGAAAGTATCCCTTGAACCCTCCCCCTTTGGACTTGAGGTCACAAAGACATCCTTCGTCCAAGGACCACCTATGTACATGCTTCCAAATGGATCAAAGTCACACATAATTCTCCTTACATGGTCTTCCAAGGGATGCCTATACTCAAATTTCCTCATAATCAAGGTTTCATTAATTATTATCTTATTCCGACAAGGTTCCTTTAAATGATTCCCAATAGTTATTAGTGAATAATTACAAGTAGGGTATTTCAACACCATCCCCAATTCAGCAAGCCTAAACTATAATTCTTCCATCAGAGGACATCAATATCTTTAATTAGACTTCTCAACTTTATTATTTGTAAATCAACTTGGAAATCCTAAGGTTTTTCTTATTAACATGGGGGATTGGTTTATTACTTAACATGAAATTACCTTGATTTATACTAGCCCATACTTTCATTTGAAATTCATATACTAGATTCAATATAGATGTTCTTATAATAAAGGGGTCAATGAAAATCTTTGAAGGACATCCAATAGTATTTATAAGATTATTTTTTTAGTTTAAACAATGCCTAAATACTACTTAAGAAATTTGGAAACACTATATACATATATGAAAACATAAACCCAATAATAAATTTACTAGTAATATTCTTAATCTTCTGGTTTCCTCACATGATCATTCCCATATCTAGGTTCTCATATTTAAAAGGTTGATAGACACCATCCTATCTATAAGGCCACATAAAATTCCTTGAATGTCGTGAAATATAACACCCTAGTTATGACTTAGCTTTAAGCATGATCACCTATACATCTATCACACGCCTAATAGATTTGATGGCAACAGGTCTTATGATTAAGTGCTTGATATAGGTGTGGTTGCTAGCATATAACTTCATCTAATTTTTGAGCAATATGGTGCCTACAAATAATTGACATGGCCTATGCTCACTTACTACCTTGGTATTGCTAGAAACAACTCAGAGTTCCATAATAATGAGATTAGATAGATTTTGACTCCTAGAGTTTGATCAATTTGTATATAGTCAAATTATGACTTGTACTGACCTATATCCATATATGTTACAATAATATTTTCTAGTGTTCTTATCAAGACAAGGATCACTAGTTTACCTCACACATATAAATATGGACTTAAAATCCCCTTTTTATAAAAAATCTTAATTTACTAGGAGCCTTAATGCTTTGTCAAAATCAAGTTAAGACCACCTAATAGGCCGAATATTTCATTACAAAATTACTCTCTAAGAAAGATTAAGATATCGTGATTTTGGACCTTTTCAGTTTGCATTTAAGATCATTAACCATTGAATTTTAAGCATACATAGAGGATCAATATTATCTAGGTGGCATGAAGATTTTATTAATATTTTGGATGTAGTAACTAGCTTTACCGTGGATATTATTTAAGTTTTCATTCCCTCCTTAAAATTAAGTGAAACTAGGGCATGTTGTATTTCTACACAATGAATGATCATGTAGGATCTAGACTAGATTGCAGTATTTAAATGTTTAACTTTTACAATGCTTTACAATGATTATTTCAAGTTAATTAAAACAAAATTAACTTAAGGAAATAACATAAAGAACGTAATAACAAGGTGATTATAACAGAAAGAAAGGAAATGAGAGACATAAAGAGAGAGAAGAAGAAGAGAAGTGCAAACAACGCTTGATAACGGAGTTCGTCACAAAATGTGACTACATCTCCGGGTCCACTCCAATAGAGAGACCGATCCGATTAACTCCAAAATCGATTACAATAGCACCACCATTCTTCAAGCAATTCGGCAGCGTAACGACGCTCTGATATGCAAGAATGATCTGAAGAATTCTCCAACAAGATCTCTCTTTTGACGCCTCAGCATTAGGACTTCATCACCTGAAAAAAACTTGATTTCAATTCTCACCTCAAGCCCCCTTTTTATACAAAGAATTTGCTCAATTTGGCTCTCAACCAAGTGATTTGCAAAATATTCTCCAAATCACCTTATCTCTCCAAAATACATAAAAATCTGCAAAAATCTCATAATCCCCCCATTTTACATAATAGATATTTGAAAATCTTTATCAAAAAATCCCATTATTAATTCTAGCCCCTAATTCACTTGTTCCCGAGCTACTATTATCTTCATTGGTTACACTTAATCCTTTAAAAAGGATTATTGTTTAAGATTTTTAATTTAGGGAGGTTGTTTTAATTTATAAGGCATTCGGTTTTAAGAATGTTGACAAAACAAATCGAGGCCCATAGTATTTTAGACAGTTTCGAGTGGCTCGTTGGTGGAGGATAATTTTGGAAGCCGGCCGGTTCGGGGTTCAAACCCCCCGGCTGGCTTTTTACTAACAAACAAATCTGTTTGTTTTAACAAAAGAAACCGCCGACAATATATAGACAGCGATAGGTGCGTGGTCTCTTGGTAGCCCGCGCGTATAGGAAGCCAACGGTTGAGGGTTCGAGCTCCTTGCGGGCCCGTGGAACAAAATTTTGCTAACAAACAGAACGTCGACGATAGAGTAGAAGGCCACGTGCCGCACCAGGAGCGTGCCACGTGGTGCACACAGATTGATCAAACTCGTCGACGTGGCCTGACAAGCAGTGACGTGTACGCTGACTCATATGCCAACTGTCGCTGATGTGTACGCTGACTGTCTGTCGACGTGGATAACAGTTGTGCAACTGACACAGCCGCCACGTGTCGTTCTACCATTCGCCGTCCAAGTTGACTCATCTGCTGACGGAGACTGCCACATAGACGCTGACGAGGATAATTCATACGCTGACATGTGCCACATGTCGGCTGCCGATAGGTCCGTACCATCTGAATCACATGCCACGTCACCTGTATGGACTTGACACATGTCAACATCTGGTTGGTCCACATTAGATTCCGTATCACATGCTGACGTCAGCTGTACGGATGATGACGTCATCACTGTACCTTCAGTCCACAAGTCAAACCTGAAACTTTGACCAGCTGTATCTTGAGCCTCTGATGTCGGATTTCGACGAAGCGAACATGTCGGTCATCTCGACGAGCTCTTTATTAACTATTTTATTGATTTTTAGCGATGCCACTTTCCGCTTCCAGGGTGCCCTCTGATTCCGGTTTGAAAGGTTTGGCTGGCCGCGCTTTCGTGCAAAGCGGACTCCTTTTGCTCGGATTCAGGAGTTCGTTGAACGGGACAGAGCTCTTTTCGATGGTACCGCAAATTCTGAAAGTCAAGACGCTTCAATTTTCACTAAAATGTACTTGGGATCAATAGAAATGAAAATTGATATATACATCTTCCATCCAGTCAATGAGCATCTATTTTTAAGAGATTTAGTTCTTACAAGGACTAAACAGAGAGATTTGTGTAGATGTTTTAGAAATGACTCAGTAGAAGACAACATAGCTTCAATCCATTTCGAAACTCTATTAAATTATATTTTCTCTACCATTTGTGAATGTTCTCTACATATATTTAGAATTTGAACCATACAAATGAAAGACACACAATGTTACCTAGCAACGTATCTTTATTCCTCTCTTTTTCTTATTTTATTGCTTTACTTATCTTCTCTTCGAGATCTTCTCAATGTTCCTTTGTGATATTTTTACTCCATATCTTCCACATCACACCCTCCTTCTCTGAATCTCCCTTTATAACACCATGAATCTCATTTCCACACAAGCACTGACAATGTTGGCAATAGTTGTGAAGGTTGGATTTTATTCCTCCATTTTATACCCTCCCCCTCTGTTCTCAGAGATTTTAAATGCTCAAAAATAATACAAAATTGCTACTATGTTTTCCTAATCAGCTGGGAAAACTCAAAACTCAAAATGCGGAAGCACAAGGAGACATGCAACTTTCATTTGTATTCATTAAAGCTGGAAATTACAATACAAAAGGGAAAAACATAAAACTCATAAAAGCTAACTTAAGCTACAAATTACAAACAGTAGGGATATTTCAGGAGTTTCTCAACTAGACTGGTAGCTTTTAGGAGATTCTAAGAGCTCACTGTCAAGAGCTATACAGAGCTCTTTCAAGAGCAATCATTGCTCAGACAGAAAACAAAAATAAAGTTGTTGTTGTTCAGGAGCTTCTGGGAGCTCACACAAAAAAAAATTCACACAGATTGCTGTTGCAAAATTCTTATTCCAACAGACTGAGAGAACTAACTACCAACATTCCTTTTGTATCTTCAAAATTCCCTCTAAAATATGAAATTGCATACCAACATAAATGCAAATTCAAAATGAGCTACCACATTTAATTCTAGAGATGTCAAGAGTTGCAGGGATGAAGATCCCAAAGATTACAAGGAGCTCTTGATAGGTAGGTGAAACAACTAGGGGTCTTACGTGAGAGAAGGAAGCTTCAGGAGCAATAAATTTTCTAAGACTCCCCCTTGATCCTGAGCTGAAACAACAAGATCAATCATGATCCAAATCAACAACTTCCAATCTTCTCCTTAGGTGCTCAAAACTGTTCCTACTCAAAGGCTTGGTGAATATGTCTACTAGTTGCTTCTCAAACCTACAAAAGTCCATTTTAATTTCACCATTTTCAACCAATTCTCTAATAAAATAATACTTGATTTCAATGTGTTTGCTTCTTCCATGAAGCACAAGATTGTTCGTCAAAGTTATTGATGAAACATTGTCACAAAAGATTGTTGTTCCATCCTCTTATTCTTCTCTCAAATCTGCCAAGATTCTTCTTAGCCAAATAGCTTGACATATTATTGCATTTGTTGCTATATACTCTACTTTAGTTGTTGATAGGGAAAATATGAGTTATTTGTTGGAAGCCCATGAGATAGCTCTTGAACCCAAATGAAACACATAGCTCGATGTGCTCTTCCTATCATCCAAACTTCTTGCTGAATCACTATCTATGTATCCAACCAACCCAAAGTCATTTGTTGTTGTGTATAAAATTCTATATCCTTTGGTGTCATTCACATACCTCGAGATTATTTTACCCACTTGACAATGGGTGTCTCTTGGAGTCTCCATAAATCTGGAAATAAGACTCACTCCATACATTATATCAGTCCTAGTTGTAGTCAAATACATCAAACTTCCAACCAAACTTTTAAACATCGGATCCGAATTGTTGTTGCAATATTCCTTGCTCAACTTTAGACCTACGTCTGTTGTTGTTGGTGCAGGCTTTCTTTCAAGCATCCTAAATCTCTTCAATATTTCATTTGCATATTTTTCTTGAGATAAATATACCATCATGCATTTGTTTTAATTCTATGCCTAGAAAATATCTCAAGAGACCTAAATCTGTCATTTCAAACTCTCTTTCCATGGCCCCTTCAAAATCAGCAATGAGGAAATCATCATCCCCAGTAAAAACTAGATCATCTGCATACAAGACAACAATCAAAATCTTACGATTTGTTGCCTTGATGTAAAGAGTGGGCTCAACATAGCTTTTGCTAAATCCATTTCTCATCAAATATGAGCCAATCTTATTGTACCATGCTCATGGAGCTTACTTCAGCCCATAAAGAGCTTTTAAGAGCTTATACACCTTGTGTTCTTCACCTAGAACTTCATATCCAAGTGTTTGTTCCACATAAACTTCCTCTTTCAACACTCCATTAAGGAAGGCGTACTTCACATCCATTTGAAATACCTTCTATTTGTGTTGGGTTGCAATTTCTATGACTACCCACACAGTCTCCATTTTTGCAACAGGGGCATATGTCTCACCATAATCTCTCCCAAAGTGTTGTTTGTACCCCTTAACCCCCAATCATGCCTTGTGCTGCTCTATCCTTCTTTTAAAATTGCTCTTGGTCTTGTATACCCATTTCACCCCAATAAATTTCTTGTTGAAAGGAAAATCACTTAGCTCTCAAGTGTTGTTCCTTTCTATTGCATCTATCTCCTCATCCATGACATCACACCATTTCTCCTCTTTCACAAAATCCTCAAAATAAATCGGATCAATATGAGAAAACAATGAAAAATTCATGTTCTCATCAAATTATTCATCATACCCTTCATCTTGGTAGATCTCCCTTAGACTCTTAGTCTTCTTTGGCATTAGGGAGGCAAGAGTGTGATCTTTGGATCAATGGGAGTTTCAAGATTTAGTAATCTTATATTTCACTGCAGTAGTTGTGATGTTTGGATCAATGGAAGTTTAAGATTAATTTTATTGTTTTATATTTTATTAGAGAAATTTTTATAATATTATTCTAGTTACAGTGTGGATTGTATGAATTAATATTTAATTTGGTTTAGAATTAAGAAGGTGGAGGAATAGATATTTATTTTTTTAAATTGGTTTGAGAATACAATCTTTATTTTGTTATTTATATTATTGAAGTTTTTTAATACTTAACAATTATTTTTTAATGGACTATTCAATTTTATTCATAAATTAAAAATCATTGGACTATTTAATATGTATTAATGTTTTTATATTTGATTTATATCTTATATTTGTTCTTACTTTCATTCTTTATAATTTAGTTAATCCAATTTTGTATAATTAGAATGGAATGTTAGATTTAATCTTTTTTATATGACTTTATTTTTGAAAACATTTGATAAGCTTGAAGAAGTTGATGATAAAAAGAAAACAGTGTGAGACTTTATTTGGAAGAAAAGTCCATAATAACTTTAAATTACAAGCTTCAAAGTTATAAGAATTCTTCATCTCCTTTTTCAGTTCTTGCCACTAAACTTCTATCTACTATAGAGGAGGAACAACTTTTAACTAGTGATTAAATGTTTTACTTTAAATCAATCAAATTTTGTTATTTTCTTTTGATACATTACATTTGAATTCTCTTTCCATAATATACAAAAAAATTAACGTTTTAAAATTCTAAAATTATTTTTTCTCAATTTAATTGGTTAAAAAAATTTAAGCCATAAAAGGTGGACCAAAATTCTAAGCATAATTTTTTTTATCCAAATTTTCACCACATTTTTCCACAAAGACGATAAAGAAAAAAAAGGTTAAATTCTATCCATTTCGATTTATTATTACGAGAAATATTTACATAGACTCTGAAATGTTATTCTCCTCCTCTCTATAATCAATTGCTTGTCATTCTATCTTTCCTTTACACAAGCCAAACAAAAACATTCTTCATTCTAAACACTTATTTGCTTGTTATATCTTAAATTATAACTAAATAGTTATCCTCTAATATATAAAAAATAATCAAATAATATATTTATATTTATATATATATATATATATATATATATATATATATATATTATATAATACATAACACCTAATATACAATTTCTAACTCAGGGGTATATGAATGTACTTTGTCATAAAAAAATTCAAACATTTTTTAAGTTAATAAAATTGTTTAGTGGCTTTGTCACTTTTATTAATAAAAAAACATCTACTATACAATTTAATATATTTTAAATTAATATATAATTTAATCAATTTTAAGTATATTATATTAATAAGTTATTTTTAATATATAATACTAGATTATATATTGTATTAATATATTAAATCAACATGCCATATATTAACTTTAACATAATATTATAATATGAATACTATATAATATGTGACTTATATAACATCTAATATATAATTTTATATAGATAATAAATAATAATATTATAGTTATTATATTATCTTAGTAGATATTTTTAATATAAATTATATTTGATTATATATTATATTAAATTAACATCTAATGTATTAAATTAATTTTGTGATAAAAATTGTCTTAATTTTTACTTATATTTATAATAAATTTATTTATTTTTCATTAAATTTTAAAAAAAAATCTTTTTCAAATAATTCATATGTTTACTTTAAACATTAAAATATAGTAATGGAGAAGTAGAATATTACTTTTGTTTAATTTTTTTAATTATTTAATTATTTTTTAAAATTTTAGTATGTAAAATATCATTAAATTTATTATTAAATTTTTTAATAAATATTATAAGGAAACATTTAAAAATATAATAATTAGTAATTAATAATTTAAAAATGATAGAATGAAGAGTGTGTGGGCAATAGAAGGTATGTGGCATGTAGGAGGCCATGGTCTGCATGTTGTAGTACTTCCTTGCATGGGAGTTGGGGGAGAATATTCAATATGCGTGGTGAGTTTGAGCTTGGGGTGGGTTTTTTTATTGTGATCGAGGGGTTCTTGATTTGAAAATTGTTGTATTCTCTTTGTATTTTTGTTGTTCAGTGTTTGCAAGGTTCGAGGGTTTTGGGGAGGTATAAGAAGTATTTCTTGTCTCCGTTTATATTGATTATGGCTTCAAGTGAAGTAACTAGTTTTAAACCTAGTATGAATTTTCAAGCATCTTTGCATGTGAATTCTCTATCTTCATTAAAGCTTGATGAAGAGAGTTATTTCTTGAATAAGACTTCGAGGTTGTGGGGATGGCCCAGTCTGGTGGTCTTTTTATCCCAAAAACCATTAGCTATTTGGAAAGGAGCTAGGATAGGCATGTCGTGGTGATTCAACTTGATTCAATTGTAGATGAGGTTGAGTATTTTTTGAAGAATTCTTTAGTATGAGAATTCATGGGGATGTATATTTCTCTTCATATTTCAGAGGCTTGGGCAAGATAAATATGGAATCTTTAGGATGAAATGAAGGTAATGTTGATCGCCAATTTTTTTTTTATGGTCATCCACTTATTTATCAAGCCATGGCATATTGGTTTAAACCCTTTGAAGGAGATTTTGATTTGTGTCCATGTCTTGGTGTGCCTTTCTTGGTTCCTATTCAAATTTTGGTAGAACGACATTCTACATATGGTTGCTTTGTTGATGGGAAATCCTGTAGGTCCCTCTAAGCAAACACAAGACAAAAAGGGACTTAATTTTTATACATTTGTGTTGAAATAGATTTGAGTAACCCTCTTATGGATTCTCTATAAATTTGTGTGGGTTCTTCTTCATGGCTGCAATAGCATGATTATGAGTCTCTTCCCTTTCATTGTTGAATGTTTCATGAGTATGGCCACCTAGAGAATGATGTTTTAGGATCCGCGCTTTTGATCCCCATCCTAATCAAAACTCTTGTAACCCTTCTAAGGAGGAGAAAGATAAGGCTATTATTTCAGGTAATGTGGTCGACAAGGAATTTTTTATTCTTGTCAAGCCCTATAATAAGAATCGAGGTCAGAAAAGAACTTTCAAGAGATAAGAGGAGGAAAATTTCAATCACTTGGAGGTGTTGGATGATCTTAGCCAATAGGAGATGAATGTAAGGAAGATAAGGTAGAAAAAAAAATTCCCACACTAATCTTGAGAGGAGGATAATACAAAACTTTTTACAGATCTTCAAATACAAAAATGTAAATACAAATAAACATAAATATCATGCATACCAAAAAACATTGATTTGCATGGGACAACCTATCATGCCCACTTTTAGACACTTAATTAAATATAACACAAAATAATCTACATCAACTTGACATGATACATTAATCTAAGGAAATAATTGACAATTGTGTTTAGTTCAGAGTCAAGATAACCGTAATTAGTTTTAGAATAATACATGAATGCTTCTAATTAATTAACAAAAAAATGTACCTCCTACTTTCTTTAGATTCCCTTACATTCCATGGTGTCGTAATTTTATTTCTTTCAATACCTATAAATGAAATTTTTCAACACAACTAGATGTACATGTAAGATAATGGATGATTAATTATATGATCATCAATACCAACCATATCATTAATTTAACTAGACAATCAAAAGGTAGTTTATGAATATACTTGCAATGAGGGGTAGTGCATAAATAACATCAGGAGAGGTTGGTGAGTTTGAGAAAGCCTTAGAAATAAAAAAAACCTAAGGGTCAAACCTAAGCCCTAGGAGCTCATCTTTGATGGCTTTTCCTACATATGCATAGAGGATTCATAGTTTGATAACTTGAACTTGGACCATCACATACATGGTTGGTCAAAAAAGGGTATAACCACCAGGTTAAAATGATATCTTGGTATCAATTTCAATATATATAATTTTTATGATACCATGAGAAAGCATATTACTAATATAATATTTTGTCATTAATAGTTAATACCTCAATATTGACAAAATAATATAGTTACAAGAATAACACAATAATGATAATGTCAATAATTTTATTGAAGAACTCTCTAGCAATAGGACCCGATTACAATTGTTGGACTAACATCATCAAAAGAGTTTAGAACTAGCTCATTATAAGGTCTATATCTTATATTCAAAGTACACACCAATCATGTAGTACTAATCAATTCAAATCAATCTACCATTTGTTAGTAAAGGATAGTAGCTTGAGAAAAACTAATGGCTCTTAAATCATTGAAAATCATAACTAATGCAATCACATTTTTAAATCAATTGTTAAAGAATTTTATTATTGGTTGAATCAATGTAACCATGTAACCTATTGAAAACAAAAAGGAATTAATGAGACTTGAATCAATGTGGCCATGTAACACAACAAAAATCAAAAAGACTTAATGAGGCTTGCAAATTTGAGAATTCAAATAACATTTCTTGATAGAAATCTCATTTTTAACAATAAATATAATCTAATTTTCTAACACTGGAAATCCTTCTTATATTTCTAATAGATTATTTTATCTAATTTAAATTAACCTTCAAATTAAAACATATTTATTTTAAAAAACTCTTTATAATAGATTTTTCATTATCTAATATCAAACGAAACCAACAAATATAAATAAAAAATTTACTTTAACAAAGAAAGGGATTATGATAACCATAAGGAATAAAGCACAATCAACTCAATTATTCAAATATGTTCATAAGGCTCAAGATAGACAAAGAAAATCATAGTTAGAAAAGTATAGTGAAAAGAAACGTAACAAAGATTATGATCAAAGGGGAGTACTCCAACAAGACAATTATTAGGAAAATAAATGTGTAACTCTTAAAATACTACCAAATGCAAAAGTATCCCCTTAGTATATCATATAGCCTAAAGAATTCAAATATTTATAAATTCAACTATTTTATAATTATCGCATTATTCCAAGCATTGTAATATATCTAATATCTGGATATTAATAGAAAGATGATTGTTGTTCAGTTTGGTTATCATCTACTTGAAAATATAAATTCAATATAAATAAGGTGTTAGATCTCATAATAAACAGAATATTTTTGGACAAATTGTCCCTGGAAAAACCCCGAAGGGAAAACCAGTACTGCAGATGAGGAATTATATTAATCTTTAGCAAATCAAGAGATACATAAACTGCTTGCCTCTTACTGACAAAGCTCCGAAAATATTGTTCTCCGAAAATTCTTCCCTCAATTTCTCATGTTGAAATTCCACTGCTGCTCCCTCCAACGCTATCACTACACCCTTGCTATCATTGCAAGACTAGTTTATCTCACTGCAAATTTATTTTCTATCAGTGCAAATCTTTCTCAGGTGTGCGTGTTCTCCAAATGCCCATTGACCCCATTTTAAACTATTCTCATTGGAAAACCAATGGCTATGATTCAATCTCAATCAATGGCTAAGATTAATTTGAATCTAACAAACCCTAACTAACTGGTTTCTAGAAGTCTCTAGAGGAATAAATTAATTAATTAATTAACTATCTGGACCTAACTAACTTCTTTCTAGAAGTGTCAATAATTAAATAATAATTCTTGAAATTGGAGAAAACTATTATCTGAGCTACAATAAATTAACACTCCCTCTTAGCAAGGAAGGTGTTCTGCATAACACCCAACATATCTCTGAAGAAGATGAATTTTTCCTTCCCCAATGCTTTTGTCAAAATTTCTGCTACATGTTGATCTATGGGTATATACTGTAGCTAAATAATCCCCCATTGTACACAATCCCTGATGAAATGATACCTAATGTGTATATGCTTAGACCTATCATGAAACCCCAGATTCTCAAACAACCTAATGCAACTTTGATTGTCACAGTGTATCACTGTAGTCTCAACCCTCTAACCAAACAAGGCTACCAACAACTTTTGAAGCCATATCACCTCACATGTCACCATGCTAGCTGCTATGTATTCTGCCTCTGTTGAACTCAGAGCCAAGAAATTTTGCTTCTTGTTGTACCAAGATACAAATCCTGATGCCAAGCTAAAGCAACACCCTAAAGCTCTTTTCCTGTCCGTTGTACTGCCTGCCCAATCTGTGTCAGTATAGTTTGTCAACTTGATACCATCACCTCAAGCATATTTGATCCCATACTTGACTGTACCATGCAAATATCACAACACAAATATCACAACACATGCTTTGTCGATGTCCAATGCACTCTCTTCAGCTCAACCATGAACTAACTAAGAGAATTTACTGCAAAGGATATATCTGGCCTGGTGTTGACCAAATACATGAGAGATCGAATCAAGTGTCTGTATAAGGTGGGGTCTACATCCTTCTCCCTGGATGAGTCTACCTTCTTCCAATTCTTTATCATATAAGTAGACATGGATCTGCAATCCTCCATCTCAAACCTCCTGAAGATTTAAATGCAGTATTTCCCTTGTCCAAGGAAAATTTCACCATCTGTCTGCCATACCTCCATGCCTAGAAAGTAGTGCATAAGCCCCAAATCCTTCATCTCGAACTCTGCTACAAGGTCCCTCTTGCACTCTTCTATGAGCCCCAATGTATGTGTTAAAAACAAGTCGTCCACATATAAAACAAGAATGAGAATCTCACCCCCAGCCACCAAGTAGTAGAGATTAGCATCCACCTCACTCTTCACGAAGCCCATTCCCTACAAGTATTTATCAATGTGCTCATACCACACCCTAGGGAGCTTGCTTGAGTCCGTACAAAGCTTTCTTCAATCTGCACACGTGGGTTTCACTGATGTGTGCTACAAAGCCCTCTAGTTGTTCTATGTATACCTCCTCATTCAATTCACCATTAAGAAACATTGTCTTGACATCCATTTGATGGATCTTCCATCCCATCTTTGTTGCAAGAGAGATCATGACTCGAATAGAAGTATACTTGGCCACTGGAGAAAATGTCTCCTCATAGTCTATTCCCTCCTTCTTAGAGAAACCCTTGGCCCCAAACCTTGCCTTGTATCTCTCAATGCTACCATATGAATCATGCTTGATCTTATAGATCCAGCGTGATCCAACCATTTCCCTATCTGTCGATCTAGGCACAACCTCCCACACATCATTCTACACTATTGAAGTGTATTCTTCAACCATTGCATCTTGCCACACTTGTTGTTTTGTGGCCTCTTGATAACTTGAAGGATCGCTATCTACCAACTGACTAACTAAAGCCATATAGTCATTATACGTGGCTAGTTGTCTTTGTTGTCTATTACTCATCCTAGGAGCTCCCATAAACTCCTAAGTATCCCTTTGTTTCTGTTGGTTACTACTACCAACTATAGAGGATGAAATATCAACCTCCATGTGTTCCTGATGCATCTCTTGGATCTGCTGCATTTGTTGCTCCATAATTTGTGAACTCTCAGCACCTAAGCTTGTGCCGGTACTAGTAATTATACTTGAGCTTCGTTGCCCCTGATCCGATTGTTCGATCCTTGGAGCTTCTGCTGGCTGCTCACTCTAATCATCTGCTAGAAAATTTCTAGATGTCCTACATACCTTTTCCTCCATGAACTTGACATCACGCCTAACTATAATCCTCCTGGCCCATGGAATAAATATTTGATATGCCTTTTAGGTCTCGTTGTACCCCACAAAATACCCTGTCTCTACAGTCTAATCTAACTTAGAACTTTTAGCCCCTGGAATGTTAGAATATGCCAAACTCCCAAATATCCAAAACTGGCTAACATCTGGCTTCTTCCTTGAGAATTCCTCCTCTGGTGTCATCTTGCCCAATACCTTGTGTGGAACCCTGTTCTGTATGTATACTATCGTACTGCATGCCTCTTCCCATAAGTAGTGTGGAATATCATGGTCATACAACATAGCCCTTTCCGCCTCCGATATAGACTAATTCTTCCTCTCAGCAACCCCATTCTACTGCGGGTTGTAAGGAATAGTCCATTCTCTCTTGATTCCTTCCCTAGTATACAACTTCTAGAAAGCTTTCCCTTTGTACTCGCCTCCATTGTCTGACCGAAGAACCTTTATCTTCCTACCTGTCAAATTCTCCACAAGAGCTTTGAACTCTTGGAAATGACTGAAAACCTCATCCTTGGTCTTCAAGAATTATATCCAGGTCTTCCTGGAGAAATCATCAATAAAAGTAACAAATTACTTGTATCCTCTGAGAGACTTCGTTGACATTGGACCACATATATATCTGAATGTACTATATCAAAAACACCCTTGGATTTGGTGTCACTCCTTGGAAAATATGCTTTCACAAACTTCCCCAACACACATCCCTTACATACATCATCATGCTCTGTGCTCACTTCTGGAACACCTATCACTATCTCATGAAGCAATTTAAGTGCTCCATGATGTATATGAAACATCCTCCTATACCATAACTCTCCTTGATCTCTAGAATTAATGATGCTCATCAGTGCCTTATGAGTATCAAACTACAACCTGTAAAATCAGTCGCTCCTAACTCCAATAGCTATGGGTGATTTCCAATCCTTGTGCTTGATTAACACATTTGCCCCTCTAAAGAGTACATTGTAGCCTTTATCTTGAAGGACAGATACAGAAATTAGATTCATACCCAAGCTTGGCACATGCAACACATCATGAATGGGAATCAACTTGCCATTCTCCCTCTAAAATAGAATAGTCCCTTTCCCAACTGGATTTAGTTTGGACATGTTCCCCATAGAAATCTGGATTTTGGTGTCCTCCTCCATGTAACTAGAGAAGTATTCTCTAACTCCTATCATATGAAATGATGTCCCACTGTCTATATACCAAACACCCTATGAGGTTGAGCTAACCATACAAAATATGAGTGTAAACTCATCCTCCATTCTACTAGAGAGCTCATCTACACTTGTTGAAGCTATCATTTGCCTCTTGCCTCTCTTCCTTTGTGGACAATTGCCGACATAGTGGCCAAACTCGTGACAGCCATAGCACTTGAATTTAGACAAGTCCTTCTTCTCACCTTTAGGATTTGATCCTTTGCTAGAACCCTTCTTTTCTTTCCCTTTTCCAGCTAGGGCAACATTTTCCTATTCTGCCTCACTTTTTTGACTCTTACTACTAGTACCACTGACAAGGCTTAGTCTAAGCTCCTCCTAAGTGAAGTCACTCCATAGTCGATCACAACTTGGTAAGGTGTCACATCCATTAATAACTTGAACAAAGACATCCCACTGCTTAGTAAACCCATTTAGGGCTATCCGTAGTAGCTCGTCATCATCTGGTTTATCTCCAAGAGCTCCCAACTCATCCTTGAAAAGTCTAAGTCTAGTGAGGTAACATGTAACATCTTCTCCCCTTTTCATCCGAGTATTCCTCAACTTTTCTTTGAGAATCAGCTTCCTGTTAGTGGTAGTATTCTAGTATAGATTCAAAATGGCATCCCACATCTTCTTCGTTGTATCCAAGTCTATGATATGCAAAACAATATGATCCTTAACACCATCAAGAATCAACTCCCTTGCCTTGGAATCTTCCTTCTTATATGCTAAGAGTTGTGTTTGATCTATAGGTACAACTACAACACTGGTCACACATTCCTTGATACCATTCTCTTCCAGCAATAATGAAATTCTAGCTTTCCAGACACCAAAATTTGACGCTCCATCCAATTTGTCTTGATCTCTTAAACCTGCTGAGGCCATCTCAAACAAAAATAATAATAGTAAAAATAAATAATTTTGAAGAGGTAGAACTAGGTTTTATAAACCCTCAATTTTTCCTTCTTGTGCCTGCGCTGAGCTCTTTCTACCCTCAGATCTGCTCTGATACCATGTGAAAATTATATTGCAATTACTAATTATTAATCTCCTATCTATAAAGATTATTTGACTACTAAAAATTAATTCACAACAAATACTGAAAAATAATACAACTGCAACTTCACAAATAAAATTCACAAGAATAGAGAAGAAAACATGTAAAATAATAAACACAATATTTTTGGGCAAATTGTCCTGGGAAAAACCCCGGAGGGAAAACCTGTAGTGTAGATGAGGAATTATATTAATCTTCAGCAAATCAAGAGATACATAGACTGCTTGCCTCTTACTGACAAAGCTCTGGCAATATTCTTCTCCGTAAATTCTTCCCTCAATTTCTCCTGCTGAAATTCCACTACTGCTAGCTCCAATGCTATCACTGCACCCTTGCTATCACTGTAAGACTATTTACTCTCATTGTAAATTTATTTGCTATCACTATAAATCTTTCTCAAGTGTGTGTGTTCTTCAAATGCCCATTGACCCCCTTTTAAACTATTCTCATTGGAAAACCGATGACCATGATTTAATCTCAATCAATGGCTAAGATTAATTAGACTTTAACAAACCCTGACTAACTTGTTTCTAGAAGTCTCTAGAGGAATCTATTAATTAATTAATTATCTAGACCTAACTAACTTCTTTCTAGAAGTCTCAAGAATTAAATAATAATTCTTGGAATTGGAGAAAATAGTTGTCCGAGCTACAATAAATTAACAAATACAAGACATAAAAGATAACAGTTGGACAATTTAAATATATAAATTAAATTAATCAGTGTCATACATAAAATAGAACAACAAGAGAATTTAAATGTACAAACCAAGTTTATTAAATGTCAAACATGAAAGAGAAAAGTTGGAGAATTTAAATTTATAAATTAAATTTATCAGTGCCAGACATAAAATAGAGCAATTGATAGGAGAATTCAAATGTACAAATCAATTTTATCAGTGCCACACATAGAATAGAGTAGCAGGAAAATTTAAATGCACAAATCAAATTCAACAATGGAGGCATCAAAGAGAGTAGCTAGAGAATTTAAATATATAAATCAAGTTTATCAAATGTCAGACATGAAAGAAAGAAGTTGGATAATTTAGATGTGCAAAATTTTAAATTTATCTATGCCAGATATAAAATAGAAAAAGAAAAGAATTTAAATGTACAAATCAACTTTATCAATGCTAGGCATGAAAGAGAGCATATGAAGAATTTAAATGTATAAATTAAATTTATTAGTGCCAAGAACTATGCTTATCCAAGACATTAGATCAGAAGATAAGTATAAATAAAAATAATATTTGATCAAGTGGAATACATCAAGGAAGTTTTTAGGTTTCACATAATGAATTCAAAAATTCGATAAGACGTGTTAGTTTTGGATATTGTTGGAAGTTAATCCCATCTACTGTGCCTCTCCAACCTTTCTCCTACAATCCTGTGCATTCACTCTCAAGTGTTGTGAAGTATTGCGGTGACTACCGCAGAACTGCAACCCCTTCTCCTCTCTCATGCGTTGGTGCGGTGACCCCACAATCCTACATGGTGTTTCATCTTTGTTCGTGGTAAGTGGTGAATGTTATTTTTGACGAGATTTTCGGCGTACAAGTTTTTCTCGGGAATTTAATTTTTAAGGACTATATTTATTATAGTTTTGATTGTATTTTGGGTTGGTAAATATTTTTACTTGACATGATTATGAAGTTACTGGAGATGTAATTAATTACATTTATTTCACCTCTTTTTTGGTGATTTCTATAGTTGTTTTATTAGCTTGCTAGGTAAGTTTTATTTTGAGAAGTGAAGACGGTGAACAAATGTATGCAATGCTCTGTACAAGAAATTTTATGAATTAAGAGTAGCAGCTCTTGTGAGGAAAATATTTTTGAATGAATTAATATAATATAAATATTTTTTAAGTTTGTTTATATGTTTTAATTTTTTGTTCTTTGTATTTGGTTTTAAATCTAAATTGAGTAGATTTTTTTTTTGTATGCTCCTCTGCCTCTAGCCTTCATGTGGTATAAGAGCGGGTTCATTTCAGCAAAGGGTTTTCTCAGAGGTTACCAAGAAAGGTGTTTTGAAGGAGATAAATTTGTCATAGTTAGAATGGCAGCAAGCACAAGCTTGACAAACCCACAAATCCCAAAACTTAATGGGAAGAATTATGACTATTGGGAAATCACCATAAGGGTATTTTTTTGCTCACAAGATTTATGGGAACTAATAGAGAATGGATTTCCAGAGCTAGTTGATGCAACATCATACAATGCTTTGACTCAAGCAGACAAAGATTTGTTGAGAGAGACAAAAAAAAGATTCAAAAGCTCTTTTCTTCATCCTCCAAGGAATGCATGAGAGCATTTCCCAAGGATTGCAGCAACAACAAGGTCCAGACAAGCATGGGATATTCTTTAGATAGCCTATCAAGGTGTGGAAAAAGTGAAAACAACAAAGCTACAAATGTTGAGAAGAGACTTTGAAACAATATTTATGGAAGAAAATGATACAGTAGATTATTTCTTTACTCAAATCATTGGACTAGTGAATCAAATTATATCTCATGGTGAGAACCTAGAAGATGTCAAAGTTGTTGAGAAGATTCTAAGGAGTTTTCCCACAAGATTTGACACTATTGTTGTAACTATAGAGGAAACAAAGGACTTCACACAGCTTTTAGTCAATGAGTTGCTTGCATCTCTCATCTCTCACGAACACGGGCTGAGCAGATCAGCAAACACATCACTGGAACATGATTTCAAGTCACAAGCTTCAATCAACCAAGGAAGAGGCGAAGGAAGATCAAGTTTCAGAGGAAGAGGAAGAAATTTCTACAGAGGTGGAATAAGCAGTCCTTCAAGCTGAAGTGGAAGACGCAACAACCAAAACTTAGGCTCAAGTTTATCTCAAAATCAGCCTCAAGGTCAAAGGTATGAGAAGTCTCAAATCTAATGTTACTAGTGTAAAAATTTTGGGTATTACATGAATGAGTGTAGAAAGAAACAGTATGATTATGGTAAAAAAAAATGCAAATTTTACAAAAGAAATTCAAGACCAAAAATAAAAAAAAAGCACAATGTTTTTTGCTTGTAATGTTGCACAAGCAAATGAAAAAGATCTATGGTTCCTAGATTCAGACTATAGAAATCATATGACAAATGTTTTCAAGTTTAGATGAAAATTTAAAGTTTGATGTCACACTAGGAAATGAAAACAAAGTGTCAGTTAAAGGAAAAGGAATGCCAACATTCTAACTAAACAGGGAGAGAAAAAGTATATTTCTAATGTGTATTTTGTGCCTGGTCTAAAACACAATTTAATGAGTATAGGCCAGCTTGTTCAAAAAGGATACAAAGTAACTTTCAAAAATGGTTTGTGCACAATTTTAGACAAATATCCTAGCAACTAGCTCATTGCTAAGGTTAAGATGACAAGTAATAGAATGTTCCCCTTGAAGATTCAGCTAGATTTGAATATAGATTATGCACAAGCACAAAAAACCACAATTGTTATGCAAACTGTTCTTCAAGCAGAAATAAAAAATGAAAATCGGCTATGGCATTTGAGATTTGGACATCTTAACTTTGGCGGTTTAAATTTTCTACATAGGAAAGAATGGTCAAGGGATTACCTTTAATAGACAAACCTGAAAAAAGTATGTGAAGGATGCATCTTAGGAAAGCAACATAGATAATCATTTCCAGCAGGAAAGTCAACTAGAGCAAAAGCCCCTTTGGAAATTATACATTCTAATTTGTGTGGACCTATGCAAACACCCTCAATTAGTGGAAATTTTTATTTTCTAAATTTTATTAATGATTATTCAAGGAAAACATGGGTCTACTTTTTAAAGCATAAGAATGAAGTGTTTAATCTCTTCCATCAATTTAAGTCTCTTGTTGAAAAGAAAAGTGGGTATTACATTAAAGCTTTGAGGATGGATAGAGGAGGTGAATATATTTCAAAAGAGTTTTTAAATTTCTGTAAAGATCATGGGATTCACAAATAGTTTACAACTAAATACAAACCTCAAGAAAATGGGGTAGCTGAAAGAAAAAATAGAACAATCATGGAAATGGCTAGAAGCATGTTGAAAGCCAAACATTTGCCAAATGAATATTGGGCTGAAGCCATCTCATGTGTAGCATATATAATGAACAAGTTTCCAACAATAACTTTTATGAATATGGTTCCTGAAGAAGCATGAACTCAAAGAACACATAATGTTTCACACATGAGAGTTTTTGGTTGTGTGGAATATGCACATGTGCCCGATGAATTAAGAAGGAAGTTAGATAAAAAAGGAGAATAAAATACATTTGTTGGATACACTGATGAATCCAAGGCTTACAAACTTTATAATCCAACAAACAAGAAATTCATAATCAGTAGAGATGTAAAGTTTGTAGAAGATGAAGCATTGGATGAAAGTGTTGAAAAAACAATTAATATATCAACAAGTATACCTCAAGAGGAAAGTGAAGTTTCTGTACCAGCAAATATTCCTACTAATGTGACTCCTTCCACATCCATCCAAGCTCAACCAAGTGTTCCACAAGTGACACCTTCATCAAATGCAAGAACAACAACAAGAGGACCATAGACGCCATCTACAACAAGAAGTTTTGGCAGTGGACCATCAAGTCCACATTCTGCAAGTTCAAGTGATTTATCAAATCCTACATTGGCAAGCATGAAAAGACAAAAAATTAGAAGTATAAGAGATATTTATGAGCAAAATGAAGGTGGAAATAATTCTAATCTGATTTCTCTTTTTGCATTTTATTCAAAAATAGATGATCCAATTCACTTTGAGGATGCAATTAAAGATGACAAATGGATGTGTGCAATGGATGAAGAAATTGATGCAATTGAAATGAATCATACATGGGAGCTTGTAAGTCTTCCAAAAGACAAAGATGTAATAGGAGTAATGTGCATTTACAAAACCAAATTAAATGCAAATGGTGATGTGCAAAAGCATAAAGCAAGATTAGTGGCAAAAGGCTATTCATAGCAGCCCAAAATTGATTATAATGAAACGTTTGCACTTGTAGCATGTCTTGACATAGTAAGGATGATACTTGTCATAGCAGCACAAAAAAAATGGTCAGTTCATCAAATGGATGTGAAATCATTTTTTTTAAATGGATATCTTGAAGAAGAAGTTTATGTAGAACAACCACCTGGGTACGATATTTTGGGTCAAGAAGACAAAGTTTACAAGTTGAAGAAAGCATTGTATGGTTTCAAGTAAGCCCCAAGAGCTTGGTACAATAGAATTGATACATATCTTTTACAAAATGGCTTCAATAGGTGTAGCAGTGAGCCTACATTGTATAAACAGATGAAGAAATAATTTGAGATGATTGATTTGGGTTTAATGAAGTATTTTCTTGGCATTGAAGTGAACCAAAATTAAAATGGTATTTTCATCTCTCGGACAAAGTATGCAAATGATGTTTTGAAAAGGTTTCATATGTTGAATTGAAAATCAACACCTACACCAATTGTCATAGGTTTGAAGTTGAGGATGACAAAGGTTCAAATGTGGATTCAACTTTATATAAGAGATTTGTTGGTAGTCTCATGTACCTAAAAACCACAAGGCCAGACATAATCTATGTTGTAAGCTTAATTTCAAGATTTATGGAGACTCCAAAAGATACACACTCAAAAGCTGGAAAAAGAATTTTGAGATATATAAATGGAACAAAGAATTATGGCATTCAATATTCAAGTTCAGAAGAGTTCAAGCTGATTGGGTATATTGATAATGACTATGTTGGAAGTGTTGATGATAGGAAAAACATGTTTGGTTATGTTTTTCACTTTGACACTGGTATAGTTTCATGGGAATCAAAGAAATAACTCATTGTCACTCTTTCATCAGCTGAAGGAGAATATGTAGCGGCAACAAGTGCATCTTGCCAAGCAGTATGGATGATAAGAGTGTTGAAAGAGCTAAAGAATTAAAAAGTGTATGCAACAAAGATATTTTGTGACAATAACTCAACAATATAATTGTCAAAGAATCCAATTTTTCACAAAAGGAGCAAACACATTGATACCAGATATCATTTTATTAGAGAATTAATCAACAATGGTGAAATATTTTTGGATTTTTGTAGGTTTGAAGATCAGTGTACAAATATTTTCACAAAGGCACTTGGAAAAGAAAACTTCATCTATCAAAGAGATCGTTTGGGCATCATAAGTTGTAGCAGTTGCAATTAAGGGGGGGTGTTGGAATTTAATCCCATTTTCTATGCCTCTCCAGCCCTTCTCGTGCAATCCCATAAGTTGTAGAAAGGATAGAGAATGAGTGAAGTAGGAAATACGTGAAAGAAAAATTTCTTGCGTGAGCATTGAGATGCTGCATTTTTGGGGAAACTGTTGATTTTATGTTGTATGGTCAAGATTTTTCCTTTCCAAAATTAATACTTGTTCCTTTTATTTTCTTTTTTTCCTTTTTCCTAGAACAATCTAATTCGACCTTCCTGTAATTTTCCTCTTTACAATATTGCCCCTTCTTTGTGGATTTTGTGATGAATTTGATTGAGTTTCACTACCAATCTATGTGCAAAGATGATTTTCTAACACAAGTAAGATCTATCTATAAAATATAAAATTCATTTTCCTCATCATATGTAAACTTCATTAGATGAAATCATGAATCTAAATTGATTAATAAAAAAATATACTAATTACATTTCAAGAATTAAGTCTCTTTTTATTCAACTTGATGATGTACACTAATTTGAAACTTGAAGCCAAACTTCCCCCAATGTTAACTACTAAAATATTAGTGAATGCAACTACAAACCATCAAAAAGCTTAGCTACCAATGATCAAATCCTACATCTGTATATTGTGTTTCTAGTTATATAAAATCTCTACAGATTTGAAGGACATAAATGATTTGGGTGAATAATAACAAGGAGAATTGATCAATAACAGTTGTTGATGTACATCAGGTAGGGAAACTCATCGAAAGATCCACGACCAGCCCGCCAGTTTGTTTTCTTACGCAATGAAATCACGGTCAATACTCTTGCCATGTTGTGCTCAACTACCACTTGTTTTTTCAACCACCAACTCCCTTGGATTTTGGATGGTCAAAGTTTTATGGCCGATAGAATGGCCAAGTGAATATCTGGAATAAAATAAAGCTTAAATTCCTTTGTCTATGTCTATCTCTCTTACTTACAAACTCCTCCACCAAGTATGAATGTTGTTTGGTTGACCCACAGCTTCTCATCCAAAAATGGATCTCCCCATACAGAAGGTAAAACAAATACCCTTAAATATTTTAATACCCTGGATTCTTTGCATCAAATCCCATCTCCACTTTTTTGAAAACTATCTAATTTCTCAATACTATCTTCTGCTTCAATTTTTGTCCATAATTCACAATTATTTCTTCTCAAATATGCAAGTTGTCATTGATTGAAGGAAATCATAAAACCCACTCTATTAAAGTATAATGCATATTTGGTAATTTTATTCAAACTTGTTGATTGGAAGAGGGGGCACCATACTGTTTTTAATGGAGTAGAAGTATTGAAACATTCCTCCACCATCCTTCCTATCCTCTACATATAC
Source organism: Sequoiadendron giganteum (assembly GCA_007115665.2). Lineage (NCBI taxonomy): Eukaryota > Viridiplantae > Streptophyta > Pinopsida > Cupressales > Cupressaceae > Sequoiadendron > Sequoiadendron giganteum. The sequence continues at coordinate 495,300,166 of CM021107.1, forward strand.
TACAATCCCCTATCAAATCCCTCTTTCATAGACCGCATCCCAAGAACCATAAATGTGACAATAGGAATTATGCAATATATAGTGAATACGCCAATTTCCAATAAAGCAGCATAAATTCTCATAAGAGAAAACAAACCCATTCACAAAATCTAGCCTTGAACAAAAATCCATTGGTGGCTAGTAGTTCCACAAATTAACTCTATTTTTTGGTCAATAATTCATTTGGAATTTAAATTAATATTCCAAGAGAGCTAACGATGACAAAGATTTATAATAGTAATTCTTACTATTATTATTATGTAACACTTCTTAATATAAGTAATAGTTTTACTGTCAATTTAAATATGATTGGAAATTATTATAGTGTAGAAAAAAGTGCACTTTGCTTGATTCAAGATAAATTGGACTTAATGTTGCCTTGATTTAGTTTTGTGAGGTGTTTTACACATCCACATTAGGTCTTGGGCCCGTTTTAAGAAAAAATAACTTAACTGTGTCCTAATTTAATGTTGTAAAATATATCTATTTACATCTTCACATTAAATTTGGGAGGCTTGTAAATAAATTGGACCTAATCTAGTGTTGTAATGTGTTTTACACATTTAGATGGGATTTAGGACCTTCTAAGCTAAATAGACTCAATTTTGCCTTAATTTTATGTTGTAAAATGTATTTATTTACAATTTCACATTGGATTTTGGGATATCATACACTTATGACCTTTACATCACCATTAATAGGCCCCTATGACCCCATATTGTACATCCCAAGGCATATTTTGGTTAAAAACCCAATAATATCAACATAAAAGCTTAAATTCTTCATTCCCTAACACATTAGCATGGAAAATAGCCCCTATGGGACCCATTCACCACCTTGGACGAATGAGTCCCATTTGGCCTATTTTTAAGGCTTTGAGCGAGAAAAGTGGGTTTTAAGTTCAAATTTCTTCAATGTTAGCTTTGGGGATCAAATTAACATTCATGTGAGTGGATTTCCTATATAAACAAGCTTTAAAATCCTCATTTTATCTAAGAAACATCAAGACTAAATATTATCAAGTCAAGCAAGCAAGGTTTAAGCATTCCAAGATCATCAAGATAGCATTCAAGATCACTTTTAAGGCATTCAAGAGAAAGATTATTCATCAATTATTGCAAAAATTCAAGATCAATCATCATGGAAGGTTCTAATTGCATTATTTCATGTTCATGCTTCATTACTTTATTTCATCATTTGGTTTAATTACCTAAAAGGGGTTTGAGCAAGGCAAACCCTCATTCCCTAACAATCAACACTTTTTTCTTCCTTCTTTGTGTGATTGCAGATCTAGGTGCCTTGAAGACTTGGAGATCATTGAATAATAGGTTACAAGCTTATTGGAGTAATTTTCCCATTGATAAGGTCATAATCTTCACAAATAATCACCTACATGTTCAAAATTGACAGTTTCATATCTGGACACTTGGAGAAGCGGAAAGAGAAAACTTAGAGGAGCAGATCAAAACTTTGAATTTCCAAAAAAGACAAAATGGAATCATTCACCACAAGTGGTGAACGAGTCCCATTTTTGGTCAATTTTGAGATTTTGGCATTTTCAGATACCCTTTTTCGAGAAACCTGTTCCTATGCAGAAACCCCAATCTAGGATTGATTCACCCAAATTGGTGAATGAGTTCCAATAGGCCAAAATTTTAGAACCAACAACATTTCTAGTCTTCATTCAAGCATCTACAAGTTTCCAGGTGCACACTTTCTATTTTTTAATTTTCTATTTTGTTTCATTTACTTTTCTAGGTCATTTAGAGTTAGTTTTCATATCACATTATGTTTTTCAAACATTTTTTTTTCCAAGTTTACACTTGGTGGTGAACCCCTCATTTAACATCATTCAATCCCCTAGAATATTCCCTTTTCTAGATTTCAATCTCCTCTGCATCGAAATCTCAAGGATTTGTTCTTGAATGTGGAGTATAGAAAGACTTATTGTCCTAGGTCCTAAGACCTTTAGTGGTGGCAATTTTCTATTCTACATTTTAGTGAACCTGCATTTAGAATAACTTATTTTCTGATTTGGATTCCATCATCATCCTAGATCTTGCTTGCATTAACTTTGCATTAGGGTTTGAATTAGTTATTTGGCATTCTAGGGTTTCAAATTTTTGCATTAGTGAAAGTGCATATAGGTTGCATTTTTGCATCTTAAATCATTGAAAATCATTTGAAAACTACATTAGTATCTTAGACCTGCATCATACAACCCAAAAAGCATAAAAATCAATTGAAAACTTTTGAAAAAAAATAAAAAAATCCTTAAGTTAGGACTCATTCACCACCTTGGGAAAACTAGTCCCTATACATATCTGAAACTACCTTTTTACAACATTGAAAACCTTGTTTTTAAGCTTCTATTTCTCTCCATTGTTTATATGTTTCAGCTGGTTGAATTTTTTTCTCATGCATTTTAAAAAATTGAGTGTAAATTGGTCCATTCCATGCATTGCTTAATTTAAAATTTTCACTCACAACATTTTATTTCCAAATCATTGCATTACCTTGTTTGAAATCTAAAAATTACATTTCATTCTAGGTCAACATTGCATTTTAAGTTTGCATAGCTTATGTTACATTCATGGAAATTATGGATAGAATTAAATTCTTGCACTTTTTATTTTCAGCATTAGTTCCTAGTTCACTTAGATCAGATTACATTCAACATTCATTAAAAAAAAAAAAACTAAAACCATCAAAAGAAACGATTCAAAAAATACATAAATTTAGAAAAAGAATAACATCCAAGCCCTTTAGTAGTGATGACTTAGAAATGTTAGATGAAACCTTTGAGGACTTCCTCTCAGTAGCATCATCCACTGAGGCTTGTTTTGAAGAATCCAAACCAAGCAAAGTTAACTTAACCCTCAATCCTTTTAGTAGTGATGACTCTACAATGTTAAATGAAGCCCTTGATGACTCCATCTCTCCTAGATCATCCACTAAAGGTTCGATACAAGAGTATGCAAGCAATGAAAATCATGACAATCATAATTGTTCTTCTCTCGATACCTCTCATATTATTGATGAAGGTATCTTGGTGATAGGAGAAAAAATCATGGACAATCATGAAAGTCTTGTGTTTCCTCCCCCTTGGAAAGATATTATGACACACAAAGTTGAGATCATGGCCACTACTTTACCTAGTCTCCATTCATCTCCCAACACCTCCTTACTTATAAAAATGATTTAGTGAATAAGGATACAATCGTGAATGATCATGAAAAACACATTTGTGTGGAGGATATGTTGATATTTGAGAGCTATGACAATCCTACCTCTCCTACTCGAGAAGAAATTATAGGGAATGGGGATGTAAATGTAGATAATCATGCCAATCAAACCTTTCCTTCTCCTAATATCTTCTCTAGACATGAAGAAGATAGTTTAGTGTTAGAAGATATCCTTATTGAGACTCATGAGAATCTTATTCCTTCCTTTATTCATTCTCGTACCATTTGGGAAGACCTATTTGAAAACAAAATTCCAATCATTGGTAACCATGAAATTCATAGTTATCCTTCTCTTGATGTCTCCCCTACTTGTGATAAAGCTACTTTACAAAACCTAACCATGGAATGCGATGAACATATTACAAGCTCTCCTATGAGATAATATGCTGCAAGAGAATGAAACCTTAGAGAAAAATGAAAATCAAATAGAGCCTTCTCCTAACATCCCCACTATTGATAATCAAGAAAATACAAGCATGGATCATTCCATTACTTGCAAGTAAGTCACTTTGGAAGAACCAATCCTTAAATGTCAAGAACATTTGGTTTATATTTCTTCTAAAAACTCTCCTACTATGAAAGGTATTATGGTGTAAGAAAACAACAACATTGTTAAAATCCTTTCAAGCAATAGTAATGTGTCTTGGGTGATGGTAAAAATATGATACTATATGTCCCTTTCTTAGAGATACATCACACAAAGATCGCTAAGGTTATGCATGTGCAAGTGTCCATTAGACCCCCCTTCAAGTTATTGGACCTCCTACATACCCCATGGGGCATCCTAAGAATCATTTAATTCTTTATCCACCCTCACAAAAACCACAAGTTCAAAAGAAACTCGTGCTCATCTTAGAACCACCTAAAAGGCAACTCGATAATGATAACATTTCACACCTACCAAGTTACAATGACATTTGTCACATATATAACAAAGTGTATACAATCAAGTCCAACCTCAAACCTGAAAGACCTATGAAGCAACTTGGGAAAGGATGTGGTACTATAGAACAAGGTATCCATGTTCCTATAGAGCCTAAAATGCAAGAAATGACTAATGATTTTGGTTATTGTCCCTCAAAACAAAAGACTTCATTCAATGTCAACACCATCACAAATGATTCTTCCAAGACAACTGTAACCTTGGTACATCTTAAACTGATAGATATCTCATTAACTATGTATCAAGCAAAAATGTTTTTTACTCATCATAATAAATAACATTAGTTTCTACTCCTTGCCATGTGAGAGTTGTATGATCATAGCACACTCACTATTGCATGTTTTACATTTATCGCAAAGAGAAACATATCATCATCCATTTTGGGCTATGAGATATGGGTGACATGCCTTAATTTGGCTTGCATGTGACATACATATACATGATGTAGCTTCATTTGGAAAAATATGACTTGGAATAAGGCTTTCCAAGTTGGCTCTCATGTTTTCTTAGCATTTATCATTGGCTACTTTAAAGCAATTGCTCACAGTAATGGTGTAGCAACCTCTTTAAAGTGGGGGCATACATCAATAACATTTTTTAGAAAAATTTCATGGCATGATTTTTCTTTTTTCTTGTGATGTGTCCTCTTCTTGGTGGTGTCGTTGTGTTTGATTTCGTCCAAGAGTGTACAATCTACTGACATGGCATGATACGAACGAGGAATCCCATGGGAAATGATCAAATGCATTGACATGTCCTCTCTTGGAGACATTAGGCACAATGCTCCCTAAGAAGAAGACTATTACATGAACAAAGTAAAATCCCCTTTAACAAAATTTTTACATGATATTCAAAAGCAATTACAAAAAGAATTACATTGTGGTGCCTAATCAAAGTTATCAGGTGAATAAATTGGGTATGGTTAGTATTCTAGACATGCAAAATCAACATTATTGATTAAACATCATAGTTGATCATTTTCTTCTCAATCAATTAAATCAAATTAATTAATCAATCTCCTAAAGTCTCCTGATTTAATTAAATCACGTGTATTTAATTAAATGACTAATATTCATTTTCTTCTCATTTGATTTAAAACAAAAACAAAAATGCAAATCAAATGTCACACCACCTAATCACTAGCTTAATTAGTCAAATATTTGATTAATGCTAAGACTAACCCATGTCCCATCCACTTGCACAATAAATCATTTAATTTGATTTATTAGAAACCCCTATTTTCCTCACAAGGCCCTCATTAACTCCCCTTGTTTGACATTTTTGGCCAAGCAGAATTCCCCCCAAATCTCTCAATTACATTCATTTAATGTCATTTTCAAATTTGAAATGGGCACATTGGCCAACACTTGTAGAATCATGGGAAAATCACATTGTGACAAGTGGCTCTCTCCTATTTGTTGGGTTTTAGTCCCACATTTCTCAATCTTGGCCTCTCCTCTCTCAATCTCTCTTATAAATTCAATGCCTTTTCTCTCATTTTTCATCTACAATTTGGAGCATCCTCATTATAGGAAACTTGAGTTCACTTTGCATCTCATTGTCTATCATCTCATTTGCTTGGCAAGGATTGGGAAAGGGCTATCTTCTACACAAATAAAAGCACCAATCCATCATAGAATAGGTATCTATTATGTTTTCTTGATTTCAAATAAGTTAGTTTTTTATGTCATTTATCATGCATGTTGGATTATTCTATGGAGATGTTTATTATTTTTTTTGTTTAGAATGCTAACCATACTAAAGCGGGTGTGTATGTTGATAGGTTTTCTAACCATTTGCAGATTTCACCATCCAAAAAATGGCACTAGAGGGAAAGGTTACTATTGTAGGGGCATCACAACCATCTAAGACCCCCATTTCAAATACAAGAGTTGTTCCCTATGATTATAATGTTATTGACCAGCTAAAGAGAACCCCCGCCCAAATCTCCATCATGGAATTGCTCAAATTTTTTGTTGCCCTTAGGAAAATCCTTGATGAAGCATTAGTTGTGTCCACCATCTCTACCACCCTTGATATGGAACAGTTCCAGGCTATGGTTGGTAACATTGTTACCCCAAATCTCCTCACCTTCTTTGATCAATATTTCCCCGCCCAACCATCTCACAATCGGGCACTTCACCTTCAAGTGTTGGTTCACAAAAAGAAAGTCAAAAGGGTCCTAGTGGATGGAGGCGCATGCCTCAACATCTGTTCGCTCAAACTCATAAAGAACTTGGGACTCTCTGAGGATTACATTAACAAGAACAAAATCATCACTATAAGAGCATACGATGATCAAGAAAGAGTGTCGCAAGGCACTATCAGAATCCCAATCCAAGTGGGGCCAGCTACCATGGAAACCACTTGTCAAGTTCTTGACCTCAACCTAACATACAACATTCTCCTAAGACGCCCATGGAACCAAGGAATAAAGGCACTTGCCTCAACAATATAATGCATTGTTGTGATGGCCCTCCTTCTAGCGCCATTTTGTGGATGGTGAAATCTGCAAATTGTTAGAAAACCTATCAACATACACACCCGCTTTAGTATGGTTAGCATTCTAAACAAAACAAATAATCAAAATCTCCATAGAATAATCCAACATGCATGATAAATGACATAACAAACTAACTTAGTTGAAAGAAATAAAACATAATAGATACCTATTCTATGATGGATTGGTGCTATTCTTTGTGTAGGAGATAGCCCTTTCCCAATCCTTGCCAAGCAAGTGAGATGATAGACAATGAGATGCAAAGTGAATTTAAGTTGCCTGTAATGAGGATTCTCCAAATTGTAGATGAAAAATGAGAGAAAATGCATTGAATTTATAGGAGAGATTGAGAGAGGAGAGGCCAAGATTGAGAAATGTGGGACTAAAATCCAAAAAATAGGAGAGAGCCACTTGCCACAATGTGATTGGCCCATGATTGTGCAAGTTTTGGCCAATTTTCCCATTTCAAATTTGAAAATGGCATTAAATGAATGTAGTTGAGAGATTTGGGGTGAATTTTGCTTGGCCAAAAAATTCAAACAAGGGGAGTTAATGAGGGCATATTCCTTGGGAATATGCCTTGTGAGGAAAATAGGGGTTTTTAATAAATCAAATTAAATGATTTATTGTGCAAGTGGATGGGACATGGGTTAGTCTTAGCATTAATCAGAGATTTGACTAATTAAGCTAGTGATTAGGTGGTGCGACATTTGATTTGAATTTTTGTTTTTATTTTAAATCAAATGAGAAGAAAATGAATATTAGTCATTTAATTAAATACATGTGATTTAATTAAATCAAGAGACTTTAGGAGATTGATTAATTAATTTGATTTAATTAATTGAGAAGAAAATGATCAACTATGATGTTTAATCAATAATGTTGATTTTGTATGTCTACATTTTTCCCCTCTTTGAAGCGATGTACTCGTTGCATTTGTTCAAAGAATGATGCCGCCGATATCGAAATTAAAAAAATTCTGATTTTTTTGAATGCCCCAGTGGAAATGAGTATGTTAGTACATTACCCCCTCAAGAGATTGAGTGAAAAGATTTGATTTGAGGTTGATCTCATGACAAAGAGGTTCAAAATGGATGTAAGGATGGCTAGACTATATGATCTATATGATAATGATGATGTAAATGAGATGTTTGGAAGATGCTTAGCATAAAAAATTTATATTATCCTAAACAACTTAAATGATGATGCAATGCATGTGAGATAGATGAGATGGGTGATTATCCACACACAGTGGAAAGGTTACTATAGCAGGGGCATCACAACCATCTAAGACCCCCATTTCAAATACAAGAGTCATTCCCTATGATTATAATGTTATTGACCAGCTAAAGAGAACCCCCGCCCAAATCTCCATCATGGAATTGCTCAAAAATTTTGTTTCCCATAGGAAAATCCTTGATGAAGCATCAAGTACATCCACCATCTCCTCCACCCTTAATACAGAATAGTTCCAAGCTATGGTTGGTAACATCGTTACCCCAAATCTCCTCACCTTCTTTGATCAAGATTTCCCCGCCCAACCATCTCACAATCGGGCACTTCACCTTCAAGTGCTTTTTCACAAAAATAAAGTCAAAAGGATCCTGGTGGATGGAGGCGTAGGCCTCAACATGTATTTTCTCAAACTCATAAAGAACTTGGGACTCTCTGAGGATTCCATTAAAAAGAACAAAATTATCACTATAAGAGCATACGATGATCAAGAAAGAGTGTCGCAAGGCACTATCAGAATCCCAATCCAAGTGGTGCCAGCTACCATGGAAACCACTTGTCAAGTTCTCAACCTCGACCTATCATACAACATCCTCCTAGGACACCCATGGATCCATGGGATGAAGGAGGTCGCCTCAACATTCCATCAATGCATCAAATTCCTATATCAGAATGAGGAGGTCACAATACATGGTGATCCAAAACCATTTTCCTATTGCAAAAACTTGGAAGCCAGGTTTTATAAAATCCCCCAAGTACCAACAAATGATGAAGGTCCATCCACTTCATACATAGACCCATCTAACCTCACCCCCACTTTTGTGACAGAGACACCCTCCATCCCCAACATATCCAACATCAAACTCGTGATCCAGGACAACAGGTGCAGAGACTATAGAATGAAGAATAGTGCATTTGTTGTAGGAGAGCTACCACAATCTCCTAGGTTGCATGGGCAACCTCAGCTAGCTGAAACACTTGTCTGCACTATTAGGGTTGACCCTTGTGGACTCCACCATTGGGGGGATCTCAGTCAGGAAAATGTGGATGAAATAGATATTGCAAGATCATTATACCAAGATGAAAGGCCAACACCCACCCTACCCATGGATGAAGCTAACATAGGATTACAAATGATGCTTGGTATGGGCTATAACAAAAATGAAAGCCTTGGAAGGAACACTAATGAATGACTGGAACCCGTCATCGTAGAAAGAAGAATGAGAAACCTTAGTCTCAGATGTACCCCTTCAAGTATAACCTTACATGGCAGAGGTACTCCTAGTAGAGCAGTCAGGTCCCCTCCTCAATTATCAACAGTCTCTCTTCAACTACCTGTATGCACAAGTCTCCCCCTAGATAATTTCACTTTTGATGTAACTGATGTTTGTGGTAGTAGCGAAAATGAGGATACCATAACAGACCTTCCCATGCTCTTTGATAATTTCACCTTACTTATGATTAGTGCCTCGCCCACTGAGTCAAACCAATAAACCCACAAAATCAACTTAGTGTACCCTCAACTCATTGACTATCACCAACGAGGACCGTCGATTCTAGAATCATTCAAAAATGATGAGGCACTCTCAGAGTTCATGGGACTAAGGGATACAGTTCCATGTAGAGATCACAAGGCTGGTTTCAACATCACATTGAACACTCAAGCATATAATGGGGAGACGATTGAGTCCTTTAGTCGCAAAAGAAAAACAATGAGAATAAGCTCAGGGTTATTGAGTGAAAACCACATAATAGTAAAAATAAAGGACACATCCAATGGTGAAAACCTCTTTGAGGAACCAGAGGATGAAGGATTCAATCTCCCCCCTACGTCACTGCATCAAGAGAAATCAGCAGTACTTACAAAACAGTGCAATCCTGTCAACTTGGGAACAGAAGCAATACCACACATCACCTTCTATGTTGAATCACTTTTGACAGAAGAACAAGAACTACTAGTAGTATTCCTAAGAGAAAGAAAGGTGAACTTTGCATGGACCTACACTGACATGCCAGGTCTCGATCCAGAAGTCGTGGTTCATCATTTATCTGTTTACCCAGGGGAAAAACTAGTTAGACAAAAATTGAGAAAGATGCATCCTCAAATAGCCTTGCTAGTCAAGGCAAAATTGCAGAAACTCTTGGATGCTGGCTTTATATTCCCAATTGATTATACAGAATGGGTTTCTGATCTTGTGCTAGTTTCAAAACCAAATGGGGGCATTTGTATCTACACAAACTTTAGATACCTCAACAAAGCATGTCCCAAGGATGATTTTCACTACCTAACATTGATATGATAGTGGAAATGACAGTTGGACATGAGATGCTATCACTAATGGATGGCTTCTCAGGGTATAACCAGATAATGATTGTAAAGGAGGATCAACATAAGACCATATTTACATGTCCATGGAGCACCTACTGCTAGAACATGATGCCATTTGAGCTAAAGAATGTAGGGGCTACATATCAGAGGGCCATGACACTAATCTTCCATGACATGATACACAAAAATATTGAATATTACGTGGATGATATATTGGCCAAATCAAAGAAGAGACAAAATCACATAGCAATCCTAAGTGCCATTTTCAACAGACTAGATAAGTACAAGGTCAGGCTCAAAACCAAGAAATGTATCTTTGGGTTACAATCAGATAAACTGCTTGGATACATAGTATTGATGTGAGGAATAGAGGTGGACCCCTCTAAGGTCAAAGAAATTCTCGACATGGAGGCACCAAGGACATTGAAACAACTCAGAGGCCTACAAGGCAGACTCCAATCAATCCAGAGGTTCATAGCGCAACTGGCCGATAAACAGATTAAATATTCACATCTAATCCACAAGGGAGTAACATACAAGTGGTATAATAAGTGTGATGATTCATTTAGAAAAAGAAAAGAATATCTACTCACGCCACCAATATTAATGCCACCCATTGTCGAAAAACCATTGATTTTATACATCTCGGCAACAGCAGCAGCCCTTGGTACTCTTTTAGCTCAGCGCGATGAAAATGGGACAAAATGGGCCATCTATTACATCAGTAGAACAATGGTTGAACATGATCTCAACTACTCATTCATTGAAAAATATTTCCTAGCTGTAGTGTTTGCAGCCCAAAAGTTCAGACACTACATGCTAGCTCATCAAATCAAGTTGATCACCAAGATTGATCCCCTAAAATATCTATTGTCAAAAGCAATGCTTACATGAAGGATGGCTAAGTGGGTCATGATTCTATTAGAACATGACATTGAATATGTGGAGCGTAAAGAAATCAAAGGACAAGTCATTGTAGACCAACTGGCAGAGGCTCCGATCTATTCAGAGAATCCACTCATATCAAAATTTCTAGACGATTCCATCTTTAATCTTTGCATAGCCGATCACTGGAAACTTTACTTCGACGACTCATACACGCAACTTGGATCAGGGGCCGGTGTTTTCTTCATCACCCCACAAGGGGATTGTATTCCTAGATCTTACAAATTGGCATTCCCCTATACTAACAACATTGCAGAATACGAGGCTTTAACCATAGGTCTCAATATTGTAGCATAGTGGTAGATCATGGCACTGAAAGTTAATGGGGACTCACAACTTATTATCAACCAAGTCAATGATGAGTACCAAACAAAGGATGATAAGCTGACACCATACAAAAAGTTAGTAGAAAACCTGAAAGAATAGTTCATTGATATCACCTTTGAACAGATACCGAAGGCTAACAATAGAGCAGCTGACGCCATGGAAACAATTGGATCCTTACTGGATATCCCTCGCAATGTCCTAAAACATGAATTCTTGGTAGAGCAGCTTCTCGTATCCACATTTGAGGTACCAGAGTCAGAATATGTAAGTGATCTTGTTGGTCTTGGTGATCCCTGGTATCACGACATCTATACTTACCTAAGAATAAGAGTCATCCCAGCTGACATAACCCCAAACCTCAAACAAGCCTTTATCAAAAATTCCACCCATTTTGTCATCTGAGGAGAAACCCTCTATCATAGGAGTATTGAGGGAACCCTTTTACGTTGCTTAAATCTTGAGGAAGGCTTGACTACTCTAACTGAGGTCCACAATGGCATTTGTGGTTCACACTTGAATGGTATGACCTTGGCTAAGAAGTTGTTGAGGACCAAGTACTACTAGCCAACAATGGAAAGAGAGGCACATGACTTCATAAAAAAGTGTTTACGGTGCTAGCAGGGTGGGGACCTTATTCATGCACCAGCTCAGGAACTCTATCCTATTGTTACACCATGGCCCTTTTCGTAGTGGGGGCTCGATCTCATCAGAAAAATCAGACCCACCTCATTCAACGGCCACAAGTTCATCATCACCGCCACAAAGTATTTCACAAAGTGGGTGGAAGCAATTCCCATGACCTACATCACTGGAAAGCAAATATCCAAGTTCATCCTAAACTATCTTATTTATCAATATGGTGTCCCCCAATCCATTATCTCTAATAATGGGACACCTTTCAAGAATCAGGATGTCCGTGACTTGTCTAAAAAATTCAAAATCCAACATCACTTTTCCACTCTATACTATCCCCAAGGCAATGGCCAAGCAGAAGCTACCAACAAAACCATTTTGAAAATCCTTAAGAAAACAGTCAATGGCTCTGGTCATGACTTTGATTTGCAGCTAAATCCCACCTTATGGGCCTAGCGCAGTAGCATCCACATTCCAGTAGGCGCTACCCCATTCTCCCTGGTTTACGGATCAGAAACCATCCTCCCAATCGAGATCGAGCTCCCATCACTGAGAATATCATTGCAAAACCTCATCACAGATGAAGAATACATGGTCTCACGACTGAATGAGTTGGAGTTACTAGATGAATGGTGCATGGAAACCCTCAACTATTTACAAGTCTACCAGAACCATCTGAAGCATAGCTACAACAAGAAGATTAGGTGACACACCTTCCAAGACGATGAACTTGTGATAAAAGAGAACCAGAAGAATGTGCCAAACCCATATAGTAAAGGAAAATTTGAGGCCAACTAGTTGGGACCTTTCATCATCACAGCAAGCTATAAGTCAGGGGCATATCAACTATCAACACCAGAAGGTGAGCCTCTGTAGGAGGCCATGAATAGATGTCATCCCAAAAAAAATTATGCCTAAGAACTTGCAAGGTATAGAACCGAAAAATACAAAAAAATCAAAAAAATGTCCTGAAAAAATGGTTACCTTGATGAAAACCTGGCAAACAGGCATCTTGGCGACAACAAAAAAATACAAAAAATTAAAATCCAAAAAAAATCAGAAAAAGGATTGAAAACAGTAAAGAAAAAAATCATCCTCTAGTGAAAACCACTTTGGTGGCGCTTTGGACAAGTACCTTGGTGAAAACCTAGCAAACAGGTGCCAAGCATAAATAAAGCACTCTCCATCCACCAAGAGCTTCATGGCCTTTTCCGCACATTCACTTATCCATTACATCCCATTTATCCTTCAATTATTTGTTCACAACCATACCATAGCCTGATCTTGTGTTCGTATCATGTTCCACCATAGTACTACTTGGCATATTCCTAAGGTTAGTTTGTCCTGCCTTCATCGAAGTAGTCTATTGCACCACGCTGGGGGCATGTTCCTGTACCCGCATTGGATCAGATTCGTGTATATTCTTGTGATCTTCTTCAAACGTCAAAAATTCAAAAACATTCAAATATTCAAAAACATTAAAAAATCCATCAAAAATTAAAAAACATTCAAAAATCCATCAAAAACTCAAAAACATTCAAAAAATCAAAAATTTCAAAAACATACAAAGCATGTCAAAATCCAAAGTTTCAAAAAAATGGAGTCATCGGCCGAACTACGTCATCTCTGAGCTTGGACGTAGGAAAGGTTGATCTTTGATCATCCCTCAAGACATTTAGGTCAGTCCTTTAGGCGTCTGTCACATTGGCAATCCGTTTGCCCATCTATTTCACATTTTAGGTCAGTCCTTTAGGCATCCATCGCAATGGAAATGGCAATCTATTTTCCCATCTATCTTTTCATTGATTCAAGTTTGTCATCAGTCGAACTACGTGGTCTCTACATGTATGACGTAGGCAAGGCTAATCAATGGATCAGCTCCTAAGACCCCTAGGTAGGTCTTTAAGTTAGTCTCTTCATCGCAAATCTTGAAAATTCCAAAAACATTTGCAAAACATCTCAAAAATTCCAAAAACAGCCTCAAAATATTGGAAAAAACTCAAAACGGTGCACCCGTCTCATCTCGCTTTCACCCGCAATAATCATCATTCCTAATAAAGCATCGTCGCTTTCATCCTTTAGTAAGTTAGTTGAAAGCAAGTCTAGCAGTTTCAAAAGTTAGTGCTAAATCATCAATTCTCAAGTCTAGATCCGTAAGTCAGCAAATTGGTCATCTCAAAGTATCAATAGCTTATCATCCAATCAAAATCCCATCAAAACCCTGATCACAACATGTCTTAGGAATCTGGCCTTCCGGTGATGGACATTAGCATCAAGTATCACCATAGTTTAGTCTTTGGCTAGCGGTACGAAGAACATTAGCTTGTTTTTTTACTTTATCTTTTCTTTTTGACTTATCTTGTCTTGCGCTCATTCCAAGGACCTCTCGATTATGCCTAAACAAAACAAGTTTAGAGAGAAAGGAATGGGTCAATGATCATTATCTTTTCATCTGTTGTGCTTGTTGGATATTCTTGTAAAATAACTTCATCATGTGTGCTTTGTTTTGTTTGTAGGAAGGATGTTTTAGATGTCTTGTTGACCACATAAGAAAGCTTTCCTTTTTTATGTTTTGGCCTAAGATGTTTAGAATATCTAAATTGCATTCCGAATAAGGTTATGTTTGTCAAGTGTGAACAAGAGTACTCCTATCTATTTGATGAGTCAAAGTCCATCACACTAGGCACAACACCATCCTAGTTCTTAATACCTTGATGCATCGCACCTACATGTGTTATCAAACATAAAGAAGGGCATGCTCTTTATCTCTCCCATCCTTGGATAAGCAATACATCATCATCATTCATCATCATATCCAATAAATTCTCGATGACTAGTGGACTTGTTGGACTTCTACATATTCTTGGATTTAAGGGTTGATCCCTCTCATTCTTCTATCCTCTTTCACACTAACAATGCATCCATCCTACATCCTACATAATCACGGCATATCATCATAGGACAACATCATCCATCTCATCTATCTCACATGCACTGCATAATCATTTAAGTTGTTTAGGATAATATAAATTTGTTATTCTAAGAATCTTTCAAACATCTCATTTACATCATCATTATCATATAGATCATATAGTCTAGCCATCCTTACATCCATTTTGAACCTCTTTGTCGCGAGATCGACCTCAAATCAAATCTTTTCGCTCGATCTCTTGAGGGGGCAATGCACTAACGTACTTATTTCCACTAGGGCATTCAAAAAAATAAGAATTTTTTTTAATTTCTATATCGACGGCATCATTCTTTGAACCAATGCAATGAGTACATCACTTCAAAGAGCGGAAAAATGTAGAGATGCAAAATCAACATTATTTATTAAACATCATAGTTGATCATTTTCTTCTCAATTAATTAAATCTAATTAATTAATCAATCTCCTAAAGTCTCCTGGTTTAATTAAATCACATGTATTTAATTAAATGACTAATATTCATTTTCTTCTCATTTGATTTAAAACAAAAACAAAAATGCAAATCAAATGTCACACCACCTAATCACTAGCTTAATTAGTCAAATATTTGATTAATGCTAAGACTAACCCATGTCCCATCTACTTGCACAATAAATCATTTAATTTTATTTATTAAAAACTCCTATTTTCCTCACAAGGCATATTCCCAAGGAATATGCCCTCATTAACTCCCCTTGTTTGACATTTTTGGCCAAGCAAAATTCCCCCCAAATCTCTCAACTACATTCATTTAATGCCATTTTCAAATTTGAAATGGGCACAGTGGCCAAAACTTGCACAATCATGGGCCAATCACATTGTGACAAGTGGCTCTCTCCTATTTGTTGGGTTTTAGTCCCACATTTCTCAATCTTGGCCTCTCCTCTCTCAATCTCTCCTATAAATTCAATTCCTATTCTCTCATTTTTCATCTACAATTTGGAGCATCCTCATTGTAGGAAACTTGAGTTCACTTTGCATCTCATTGTCTATCATCTCATTTGCTTGGCAAGGATTGGGAAAGGGCTATCTTCTACACAAAGAATAGCACCAATCCATCATAGAATAGGTATCTAATATGTTTTCTTTCTTTAACTAAGTTAGTTTGTTATGTCATTTATCATGCATGTTGGATTATTCTATGGAGATGTTTATTATTATTTTTGTTTAGAATACTAACCATACTAAAGCGGGTGTGTATGCTGATAGGTTTTCTAACCATTTGCAGATTTCACCATCCACAAGTATGATGAGAAGCCAACACACTGGCATGACTTTCTCATTATGTGTTAGGTAGCCAACACACTAGCATGACTTTCTCACTAAACCACTTCTTTGGGAAAACTCACCCCACAAATGAATTGATGTTCTTTGGTCCCAGAGTGAGTGCATCTTTTCCACCTCGTTCTTCTTTCTTTTAGTTCTTGATATTGCATGATTGTGTATCTTGTTCTACTCCATATTATACACCTTGTGTTTTTCCTTTTGTGCTTATGTTGGTTTGACTTAGGATCTTGGATCTTGGGGGCTTGATCACTTCCTTGATCTTTTTCATCCTTTGTCATCCACATTGGTATGATTGGAACCCTCTTGAATGTCTACTTTAGTGTGAGTTTGAACCAAGTTTATCCTCTTGAACTAAAGTGGGGGATAAATTTAGTGTAGAAAAAAGTGCACCTTGCTTGATTCAAGATAAATTAGACTTCATGCCGCCTTGATATAGTGTCATGAGGTGTTTTACACATCCACATTAGGTCTTAGGACCATTTTAAGAAAAATTAACTTAACTCTATCCTAATTTAATGTTGTAAAATGTATTTTATTTACATCTTCACATTAAATTTTGGAGGCTTATAAATCAAGTGGACCTAATTTAGTGTTGTAATGTGTTTTACACATTCACATGCGATTTAGGACCCTTCTAAGCTAAATTGACACATTTTTTCCTTAATTATGTGTTGTAAAGTGTTTATTTACACTTTCACATTGGGTTTTGGGACATCTTACATTTATGACCTTTACATCGCCATTAATAGGCCCCTATGACCTCATATTGTGCATCCTAAGGCATATTTTGGTCAAAAACTCGACAATATCAACATAAAAGCTTAAATTCTTCACTCCCTTACACTTTAGCATTGAAAATAGCCCCTATGGGACCCATTTTACACCTTGGGTGAATGAGTCTCATTTGGCCTATTTTTAAGGCTTTGAGCAAGACAAGTGGGTTATAGTTCAAATTTCTTCAATGTCGGCCTTAGGAATCAAATTAATGGTCATGTGAGTGGATGTCCTGTATAAAAAAGCTTTAAAATCTTCATTTGATCTAAGAAACATCAACCCTACATGTTATCAAGTCAAGCAAGCAAGGTTTAAGCATTCCAAGATCATCAAGATAGCATTCAAGATCATTTCTAAGGCATTCAAGAGCAAGATTCTTCATCAATTATTGTAGAAATTCAAGATCCATCATCATGGAAAGGTTCTAATTGCATTATTTCATGATCATGCTTCATTATTTTATTTCATCATTTGGTTTAATTACCTAAAAGGGTTTTGACCAAGGCAAACCCCCATTCCCTAACAATCGACACTTTTTCTCTCCTTCTTTGTTTGATTTTAGATCTAGGTGCCTTGAAGACTT
Organism: Sequoiadendron giganteum; assembly: GCA_007115665.2. Taxonomy (NCBI): domain Eukaryota; kingdom Viridiplantae; phylum Streptophyta; class Pinopsida; order Cupressales; family Cupressaceae; genus Sequoiadendron; species Sequoiadendron giganteum. The sequence goes on from CM021107.1 coordinate 495,317,972, forward strand.
GGATATCGTTGAAGAATAGGTTACAAGGTTATTGGAGTGATTTCCCCATTGATAAGGTCATAATCTTCACAAAAAGTCACCTAGAGGTCTAGAATCGATAGTTTTAGATCTGGGCACCTGGAGAAGTAGAAAAAGCCAACTGAGAGGAGAAGATCATAACTTTGAATTTCCAAAAAAATCAAAATGGACTCATTCGCCACCCAGTTTTGCTCAATTTTGAGATTTTGGCATTTTTGGATACCATTTCTCGAGAAACCTGATCCTGTGCAAAAACCCCAATCTAGGACTGATTCGCCCAGATTGGGGAGTGAGTCTCAGTGGGCCAAAAATCTATAATCAACATCATTTCTAGTCTTCATTCAAGCCTTTA
>CM021107.1:495328539-495421701 GCA_007115665.2 Sequoiadendron giganteum
TTTCATTCTTTCTAGTTTCCAGACCGCATCCCTCGTGTTGAATCCTTTCCTGGACCTCCTTAAGATAAGACTTAAGTTTTTATTTTCTTTTAAAGATTACTAAAAGAGTCTTTATTCCATTCTCTTATCTTATTTTTGACTTCTCTAAGTTTTTTACCCACCCTGAACATAGCAGCCCCCGAAATAGAAATATTCCACCAATTCCTCAACTCATCATGGAGCTTAGGATGATGCAACCACATTCGTTCATATCTAAAAGGGATATTTCTCCTAGCCACAATAGGATCTGCCACAAAGATAATAGGAAAATGATTAGAGCCCACCCTCAAAAGGGCTTTTAAAGAGCAAAAATATTTAAGAATCTATTGATCAGAGATTAGGGTTCTATCTAATCTAACTTGAATCAACTCTTTACCAACTCTATGATTAGACAAGTAAAGGAAGCTCCTTGCAACTCTAAATCAATCAACGCCTGATTGTTGATGAAATCCATAAGGTCCATTTTTCTTTCTATATTGATCTAGGACCCTCCAAGTTTTTCATTATCCTGCAGTGGAGAATTACAGTCTCCCATCACCACCCAGTTCTCATTAATGTATTTACAGCGAAAGGAAGCCAGGTTTCACCAAAAAATATTTCTAGCCCCCATTCCATTGGGGACATAGATATTTGACATGATCCAACTGAAGTTATCCCTAATGTGAGTAAATCTAGTAGCCACATTATTAGAATTTTCAAACAACGGCTCTCCTTTGATTAGGTTAAGATTCCAAAAAGTGACGATACCTCTAGAGGCACCTTCCGAGCTATTCCCCTAAACCCCACAATATTTAAATAACTTAATCTTTTCCACTTTTTCTTTGGGGATTTTAGATTCATCAACCAATAAGATATCAGGTTTATGATCTCTAAAAAAATCATGCAACATATCTTTCTTATGGAGGATATTCATCCCCCAAATATTCCATGACATGATCTTCATATCTTACTTGGAGTGAGATTGAAAATTTTAGGAATGGTCTTCTGATAACCATTTGCAATGTCCTGCATGCTAATATTTTCCCTATGCCAACGGGCGGTTCTTCTCCCCTACCTATTCTTTATTTCTCCACAGTCTACCTTTTCTCTATCTCTCATTGAGATCCCTTTCAAGGTGTTCACCTGAGAATTTTTCTTATTCCTTTTCTTGTTGTTCGAGCTTAACTCCTCTCTATCAATCTCATCCTGACTTTCCTCCTTTCCAGATTCCCAATCTTTCACATAGAACTCTTTCTGATCTAACGGAAGACTATCCATCAACCTATTACTATTTTAAGAATTCCCATTGATGCATTCCACATTTTGGCTCGAATCCCTCAAAGATTTAGTCCTCTTCTCCATCGATTCCACAGACTCAGGTAACACGGCTGACTCTTCCCTTTGTCCAGAAGCTGAAGAAGAAAAAGGAATCCCAATCTCCAGCTTTAAAAAACCATCTTCAAACGGCATATTAAAGCCCTGAGATGGGATTTCATCAAGCCTGCATTCTACTATGTCCCTCTCCACTCCATTGATCTCATGACAACTTTCCTGAGGTGTCAGGCAATCTAGATCTTCCTTACCATTCTGCATGACTCCCTCAGTATTTTTTTCACTTTGATCTTCCACATCCCACTGGTGGGGATCCGCCAAAATATGTTCCAAGTTAGCAAGAGTCCTGCCCAAATCTTTGTTCTTGTAGATAACATCGACAACAATCCTATTGTTGCTATCATTTACTTCAACATGCTTCTCTTTATACTGTTTATTTTCCCCGTCAGTATTTTTTTTCCAAATGGACTTGGCCTTAGGTTGGGGCCTCTCCTTAGTCATACAGACATTGAGCGGACAATTTTTAGCCCAATGACTCAATTTCCTACACTTGAAACACACAAAAGGGATAGAGTCAAATTCAATAGTTTGAGCCCAGGTACCCAACTTAGAGTGGAACTCAATAGTTTCCAAACAATCCGTATTCTGAGAAACACCCACACATGTTCTAGCAAAAACCAATCATTTCCTAGTAGCCATCATTGGGTCAATGGACAAGAGCTCACCAAAATAACTAGCTAGACCACTAGAAACATCCACATTCCAGTATTCCGAAGGAAGCCCAGGAAGTCTCACCCAAACCGGGACAGTTTCAAAAATAGAATCTGAAAGGTCCAAATTAGTGGACCATTTCTATAGAGCTAATGAGGACTTGCCTATAATCCAAGGACCCCCACTTCTTATAGCTAGAATGTCCTCCTTATAGGAGAACTCAAAAGAAAAATAACCCTTAGGTAGGGCAGAGACGAGAACATGGCCATTAGCTTTCCATTTTTTCTTCACAAACATCCTAACCACCTCAATATTAGGTCTAGGCCCCAAAAATTTACCCACCAGCACTCTCTCCATTAGTAAAATATTATGATCAATGACCAGATCCAGGATAGAAATTGCAAACTTACTATTTGCAGGTTCAGAGATGTTGCACACAGGAGGGAAAGCCGATTTTCCATTTGGTTTGACCCCAAAGAGTGACGACCATAGTTTAGGTTTTTCTCCTTCACCTCCAATCATCCCCACCACATTTTTAGTATTATCACACTAAGGTCCTTTGGTACTTCGAGATAGAATCTCAAAAGGAGCAGCAATCCCACTCGGGTCCACCAGGATGTTTCCACCGAGATTCGAAACAAGCTTATCATCCTTACCTTGCTTTCTGGTCGAATCTTGCTTTGATTCTCCCTATGATTCCTCTAGATTTGCAGTTCCACGACTTGCACCATTGTTCGAAGATTCAAAATTCTAGTTTTCCCACTCGCTCGCATGCACTTCCTCCTGCTCGCTAGACATTTTCAAAGCAATATTTTATGTATGTTAATTTAATATTGTTGTTTCAAGTGTTAAATTTCATATTGGTGTTAATTTTCTATTTTTATTTTTTCTCCCCAAACTGTTATTTGAACTTGATCCCCATCCTTTAGTCATATTGAAATATGAAGATTCTCACTTTGATTTGATTCACCTAAGGGTTTATAATCAATTCATTGTGTGGATCTCATTTCCTAATGAAATAGTGGAAAATAGGTATCACACCACATATCACCCCCTCCTTTTGACTTCCCACCCTATTTAAATTTATCATTTCATTTTGGTGAACCCAACTTTGGAGCATCATATCTTACTAATTTTGATTTCATTTTCAGTTCTAGATCAAGGTATTGCATTCATTTGCATTGTATTTTATTTATTTGCTTCTCATTTAGGGTTGTTCACTTGCATTAGTTTGAATTTTTACATCCTTTAGAATTTGGAAAATTAAAAAATATCAATAATTTTGCATAGTGTTTACATAGGATTGCATCATCATTCATTTACATCTGAAAATTGAATCAAAATTACATCACAAATTAGATCTTTTTGCTTGTCATTTAGCATTATTTATCACTTGCATTAGACCTCATTCTACACAAAATTGAAATTGCAACTCACTATCTGAAACCTAAATCTTAAAACCATACAAATCATCTCATAAAATTGCAAATTGATTTTTCAAAACCCTGAAATGAGACCTATTTTCCCATGGTAAAATGAGTCCCTTACAAGGCTTTTTCTTAATTTTTGAGCATTAAAACTACTGATTCACCCTTCTGTGTTTTTGTATTCAATCTATTGTTTCAACTTTCTAAGCTTCTATTATCTGCAATTGTTCATATTAAGCATAATTGATCAAAAACAGTACATTATTTGAAATAAAAATTACATCTAAAAAAATATAATTTTCAGGTTTTTGTATAGAATAATCAAAAAGTTATCTTTCTTTAAATCTAAAAATTGCTTGCATTTCACTTTACATTCTAGGATATTTCATTGCATTTTACCTCTTATAAATTTTGGGTGCACCTTGGGCTTGTGAAACTTGTATGAGCTTCACAACTTGGTGTCCTATTGTCAATACTATCATGAGACATAGTTCAAGACTCATGCCATCCTATGATACACCATTCATCATGGATCTTGGATTTTCTATTTCTTTCACTCATAATGTTGACACTAGTCAACCCACCATTGATCATACCTTGGACACTTCATTTCCCATGACTTCCCTACATACACCTAATGTGACTGATGTTGATGCAATGATTGGTAGTGTCCCTAATGAGAACATTAGAAGAATGGATTCAAAACTTGAAAAATTGCAAGTTTTTGTGAGTTCTTAATATAGTGCTCCTAATGCAGTCCCTATGATAGGTAACATGAGAAAAAAAATCAAAATGAACAAGGAATATAAATTGTTTGTAGCTTATCTCATGTCATTAATCAATATATCCCTACCATGAGTAGTTGTGCTCAAGATTTTGGGTATACTCAAAGTCAAGGTGGAACTTCAATTTTGACATACACTAATCCAACTATTACAACAACCATATAACCTACTAGAAATGTCAACACTTCCTTAGGTATTTCCACGAGGATTCCCTTTAGCTTTGTTCATTCAAATCTCATATCTCCTAATCCATCTCCCCTCACAAAATTACAATTCAATTTCCCTCCACATACATATACACCTCCACCTTATATAGCTCCATCTGACAACATTAACAATGATCCTATCATTAACACACTCTTGCAAAATGTTTCATCCCTCAAAATAAAAATGACCAACCTTCAAAATATGTCAAAAGAAATCCCTTATCCTTGGAGATATTGAGAACACAAATGCCACAAGTTATGGAGATTCCTAGATTTGATAAATATGGTGATAAAGGAGATCATGTTAGCCATGTTTATGCATATACATCTCAATGTAGTGACTTCATTTTTTAGGATAAACTCTTGGCTAAACTCTTCCCTAGATCCTTGAAGGATAATGATTTGGAATGGCTTTGCTCCTTATAGAATAATTTAATAAGTTCATTCAATGAACTTATTGATGCCTTCCAAATACATATGGGTCCTAAGATGATTTTAGCTAATTTAATGAAATGAAAACAAAAGGATGATGAAAAGGTCACTAATTTCATAGCATGATGGGTGATCCCACAATACTGGTTTACAATTTTTGGCCAAACTGGACACTAAACTATTTTTTTCTAACTAAATCTTCACTTTCAGGCACCTATAGCAGTTAAACCGTGAGGAATTTGAAGATGATGCAAACTAGTGATTTTTGACATTTTGTTTGTAGATTCTAAATATATTTTTTTCAAAAATTTTGGAATCAAATTGCACTTCTTTTTCCATCTCCTTCGAAAACTAGTTGTTTTCAGTAAACACAATTTTTAAGGAGTCATGCTCACCATATACAACATAACTTTTTTTTCCATGAAGGATGAAATTCTAATTTTTTTGAATTTAGATTTGTAACTATGATATCTAGTGCTTTCATTTGTTTCCATAGTTTTTTATTGAATATTTTTTCCTTAATCAAGTTTCGAAGTCAAACCAATTACAATGCAGACATAGGCGGACTGTATACAACATAACTTTTTTTGTATGTATCGAAATTCAATTTTATTTTTTTGATCAAGGATTTCAATATCTAGTACACTAATATTTTTCAAAATTTGTTTTTGACAATCTGCTATTTTTTCACATGTGCAAAACAAAGAACTTGATTTTCGGTGAAAAACCTACATTCACAAGAAATAAAAAATAAATATAATAATTAAATTAAATTTATTTAAAATTATAATTTTTGGGAAGATTATAATAAGGAATACATACTTACAAAAAAAAAAATTAAATGAATTCATTTGATCCCCCAAAAGGTAAATCAAAAGTTATTTTTTATCAGCATTTTGATACATGTAAATGAGACTTTGTTATAGGTATGGTCTAGAAGGGTTTTATCCAAGGGGGTTTGATCTAAGGTGGTTTGATAAAACCCTTTTATATTGGAATAATTTAAATGGAACTTTTAAAGGCTTAAATCATTATATTTTCTAAAAATATGTGATTTTAGCAAACATCAAAATCTCCTAAAAATTGTAAACCAGGATTGTGGGATCACCTTGATACTAATTGTTTTACTCTCAAATAAACATTAACATTCCCAATGATGACCTTCAGATAATTTTTATTTCCAATTTGCAAAACAAAGTTTCAATTAAGCTGGAGATGTTGAAATTTCCCTCCTTCATAGAGTTGAGTACTGCCCTCCATGATTATCAAAATTCACTTAGTAGTTGTGAAGTGAAAACTCCCTCTAACCATCCTAAAAAATTTGAATCCATGTCTCATGAAAACTATCAACCATTCAAAAAAAAAGGGGGCTTTTTACAACTTAATCCTCCTCAACCAACTCAACATGTTGATAACCAAGTGGCTGCTATAAAGACAAAAACTCTATACATGTTTTCTGATCGAAATAAACAATTCACCCCTCTACTTGATACCCTTCATAATATCATGTTGCATCTCTTAAACCAAAAACTAATTTTGTTACCTCCTATTAGAGCTCCTGATCCACTAAACCTCTACCTCCTAACTATAGACAAAATTCCTATTACCATTTTCATCAAAAAATTGGACATGATATAGAATATTGCAAGCTTCTTAAACATCTTGTTTAAGACCTCATTGATTCTAATCATATTCAAATTGGTGGTGTTAATGATCAAGGTAACAAGTCTATATCCACTCCTAATAAAAATCTGCAAATATTTACTGATCCTATGCCAAATCATAACATTTCCTTTGTCAAAGCTAGTAAAACAAAGAATGATGTGATGACTATTGACACGAATAATGAGAACACGAAGAAAATAAGCAATATGATTGGAATTATCTAAGTTCAACCTTGTAAGGCCCTAACTAAGATGTTGTTTGGCATTTCTTTCTCACAACATGACATAATCAAACATGAACCTGATGCTCCTCTTTACATAGCTAGAATAATCAATGACAAGCCTACTAATGAGATATTAATTGATCTCGTTTGTGTAGAAAATGTGATCGCTAAAGAGTTCTTATTTGTGCATGAACTTTACCAAGATAATTATGAAAATTTGAAAGTGTGGATCAAAATGCATAATGGTTTTTATTTCCCTACAATAGGTTTGATAACTCTTCCTTTAAAAGTTGGACTAAAAACATTACATGTCTCATTTTTCATCATCCTATTGTCGAACCAATTTCATGTGAAGTTAGGCTACCCATGGCTTCACTCTATGAATGTTGTCCCATCGATTGTGCATAAATTCTTAAAGTTTCCATTTTGAAATGAGATCTTTATTATGCATCATAGTGGATTTAATCTAGTGTCTTCCCGTAGGAATTTCTCATTGAATTTCTTTCAACTTTAACCTATGAAACATATTATGCCTCATGAGGTCTTCTTTTTCAAATCCTATCAAAAATCACATAACATAATTATTCCTTACCAATATGCCTCAACCCATAATTGAGCCTCCTATTCTTGATGAGACTATGATTGAACCAAAAGACCTTCCAAGTAACCAAGATCAAAAATAGCAAATCCTCCACCTATTTCCTATAAGAGTCCACAAGATAACCAAATAAGTCTCATTGTGCCTCCTAAAATCAAACAATTCTATAAAGCTAAAGAGAAAGTGGTTGAACAACCCCCCATGGTTCCTTTTGTTCCTCCCTTAAGAGAAGATAAGAAACCTATGGTTCATAAACCTACTCCTACACAATTGAACCTTCAAAATTGAACAAGAAGGAATCAATATGCTATAAAGTGTAGGCGTAAACATTGTGCTATTGTTCATTTGTTACAAGAGAAAGACGAAAATAACAACATAGAAAATAAAAATCCAAACTTACCTCAAGCAATGCATGATGATTCTCCACCTTCTCTGAAACAAGAAAATCTTAAATCTCAAACACAATAATAACAAGAACCTTCCATGGATATTATCATTAGACCTTCTATTGTGCTAAACTTGGATGATGATAATGAAACTACAAATATTGATGGGGAAGTGCATAAAGAGTTAAATTGATTGCTTTCCTCTTCCATGATTTTAAATGATAACAATCATGATGGTCCTCTTGAAAAGAAGGATTCACCATGTGTTGAACTTGGTGTTTTTCCTATTTTGGCACTCGACATAGTCCCTTTGGCTAGTTTTCCTCTTTTTGCATACATAAGATGAACAAGATTGGGATGAAAATGACTTGCTAATAGGTTGACTCACATATACCTTACTATTCTTGTCTTTTTTTTATTTTGCAAGTTATTTATGTGATTTCATGTGCATAATGTGATCCCTTGTACTATTCTATTTGATGTGTCTTCATGTTCATTCATCTATTTGTATCGCCATTCTTCTATATGTTGTAACCCTTTATCTTTTCTTTTGTCTTGTTTTTTCCTTTTGGGGATGAAACAAGGCATCTAGAAATTTAGGTCTTTTCCATGTTGACCCAAAAGGATTTTTCTTTGTTTTCTCTCTTTATCTATCACTCATCTTCTTCCATGAGTTATTTGGGGAATGATGACATTTTTGAGCTCTATCATATCATTGTAGCAAAGACATACACTGACCCCAAATTCGTGGATCCCTTATGTGATTTTGGGATTTCATTTTGGGGGCAACCCCTTCCTTTTTCATGATGTAGCTTCATTTGGAAACATATGTTTGGCATAGGGCTTTCCAAATGAGCTCTCATGTCCTCTTTATTTTTATAATTTATCATTTGTTACTTTAAAGTAATTTCTCACAACATAGTGTTAGAATTTCTTTAAAGTGGGGGCATACATTGGCATTATCATTTTGGAGATCTTGGACTATTTCTCGATGTTTCATTGTGCAATCTTCTTACTTCTTGCACAATGATTCTTCTTCTTGGTGGTGTCTTTGGGTTTGATATCTTCCAAGAATATGAATTTTCTTGGCATATGACTTTCCTTTTAGTTGTAATTTTACACATTGCATTTCCTAAGTTGTGAATCTTTTATCCTAGACTAGTCCTCTCTTGGAGACATTAGGCATGGTGAACTCCCAAAGAGAATACCTTATATGAACTAAGAAAAAACCATTTGAACATGTCTTATCCTATTTCCAGTTTGTTCATAAGTTATTATCATAATGAATCTTGCTTAGAACCTTATCAAGCTTGAAGTTACAACTCTTTTTCATGGCCACCAAGCATAACACAGTTTTCTTTCCTATGGTGCCTTGATTGTTCGTAAGTGCTTGAAATATTGCAGTTGATAATCCTTGTGGAGCTCGAAGTTCATATTGTGTGGTGCCTTATTAAATTTATCAGAGGTATAAATTTGGTATGGTATGGGAGCCTAATAAGAGTCTCTCATTTTCCACCCTTGGGGGATCACCTAGTGGAGACCAGATTTCACTAGCCCATGTGAGCGTACATTTTTGTTTGCATAGTGGATAGTGGGTTCCACTTGTAAACATTTTTGGACAAACAACTGAGGCATGTTCCACATCACATTGGATATTTGAGGCTTAATCCTTTCCCTTTTTCCCTTTTCTTTTTCTTTTCCTTTAAGTCTCTGGTGTTGTATGATTATCTTTTCATCGCTACATACATATATATGTTTAACATAGGCATGTGTCTCCTTGTGTCTTTGTTGGTTTTTCCATGAGATCATGGACCTTGGAGGCTTGATCACCTTCCTTAATCTTTGTCATCTTATCTTTCCAGTAGTTTTACTTAGACCTCTCTTGATTGTCTACTTTTGTGTGAGTTTGATGCAAGGCCATCTTCTTACTAAAGTGGGGGCTAAATGTAGTGTAGGAAAATGTAACTTTTAGATTTTCTCACTTTTTTGGGCCCTTGTAATTTAAATTGGACTTAATATTTCTGTAATTTAGTGTTGTTAAATGTACCCCTTTACATTTACACACTTCTTTAGGCCCTCTTAATTAAATTGAGCTTAATTGTGCATTAATTAGCCCTTTTATTCATCTACAAGCCTAATTAATTGCATTTTCTGAAGCAGAAACCCAACAATAATCAATTCCTAAACATAACACTTTACATTGAGAAATTTTTGTTCTAGGTTTATGGACCTAGGAGGCGAATGGGTCCTCCCTAACCTTTGGACCTAAATTTAAATTATGTTTTTAGCACTATTTTCGTGATTTCAAATCTTTAATTAAATGTTGACGTGTGATATTTGAATTTCAAAAAATTAAGGATACATACCTATAAATACAAGATTATTTCACTAAGTTTCACCTAGACTTTCATGAGCATTTCAAGAGTGATTAAAAGCATTAAAGAGTAGATATATTAGATATTTATTGCAGTATTCAAGATCCATTCATCATGTCAAATCCTTCTTGTATCATGCATTTTTTTGGAGCTAACATTATGATGTAGGTTTCATGATCAATTCAAACATTCAAAGTATCATTTCATAAAGATTCAAGTGTCAAGATCCACATCCAATTCAGCCATCTCATGTAAGTTGTAGACCTGCTAATATCTCTATTATCAAGGTTTCATACAAGGGTTTGTTGAGTGTAACATAGCTTTATTCATTCTTCATTCCCTCTTTCTTGGTTCATTTCCACTCAAGGTTTGATTACCAAAATGGGGTTTGACCAAGGCAAACCCCTATTCACCCAAAACAAACATTTTTCTCTCTTGTGTGTGTGATTGCAAATTTAAGTTGAAGAAGACTCAAAGACCCTTTGAAGAGAAATATTTACAAAGTTTCCAAAGTTACAAAAGTTGTCAAAGTTGTCATCATATCACAAAATCTCACCCACATATCATATTTCAGACTTTCCGACACTGAAAACATGAAAAATTAGAGGTTTTGAATATGCAATAGAGGATCCTAAAAGATTCTTACAACCCTTGAAATTCGAATCATTCACTCATGGGAAAATGAGTCCCAGATCAACTTCTGAAAAGCACTTTTGGTGACTGGTACACTATATTTTTCCCTTCTCAAATCGACATTATATTTTCCATTTCTACAAATATTGAGTGTAATATTGTTGTTTCAAGTGTTAAATTTCACTTTGGTGTTGATTTTCTATTTTTAGTTTTTCTCCCCAAATTGTTATTTGACCTTCACCCTTGTCCTTTAGTCATGAGGAAATCTAAAGATTCTCTTTTATTTGATTCACTTAAGGGTTGATAATCAATTCATTGTGTGGATCTCATTTCTTAATGAAATGGTGGAAGATAGGTATCACATCACATTTCACCCCCTTATTTTGACTTCCCACCCTATTTTTAATCATTTCAATTTGCTAATTAATTTTATTCTTGCTATCTATGGTGCGACCTTTCATTTTTTCATTCCTTTTCACTAATTTGCATAAAATTTTATATCTTCTTCTACATATTGTCTTTCATTATTTCTGCAATTTTTATTTCATTACTTTTTTAAAATTAAAATGGTCTTTTTCCTTTCACAGGTGACTCCTCCTTCCCATTTCATACATTATATAACTCTCTTTATGTCTAAAAATATAAATATAGCTCTATTTTCACTAAATCGATAGACATTACATCTTGGAAAATAAATATGAGATTGGAATATTGCTAGAAGTTCGGAACTACAAAATGCATAACAATATAAGATTTTTTTCAATACATGATAAAACATCCTCAAATTTCCTCCATAATCAACCATGGAAGCCAAAAATGATCAGAATAAAATTCCAATGTCTTTGAATGATGTGGATTGCTCATTACTCAAATTCTCCTGCATTAGAAACAATGTGTAGAAATATTGTGAGCATAGGCTCACAATGGTGGAGTTGAGTAATCGAAATACTCTTCTAGGTTTAAACAACCTATAGAGAACTCCTTCGCTATTCAAAGTGCTCAAGATCAATATTTCTTCTTCTTTTTCTAGCATCTTGTCTGAACACGCGTCACCTCCCTCCAACAATGTTTCACCCCCTTCTTCTTTCCCTTCGTATACTCTTGTATATTATAGCCTAACCTCCTCTTCCAAATTCTCTCTATTCTCCTCTTCTCTTTCGTGGGATCAAACCCGCCTCCAAATGACCACCTCCACCAAAATCCTATAATGTCCTCTACCGTTTCTACATACAAACACTCCACATCTACATAAAATTCCACAATTGCATCTTTCAACTTTTGCAAAAAAAGGAAAATCTACATTTACCTCTTTCCTTTCCATAGCTGCAACATCAATTTTCATTGTGACATCCTCCACATCCTTGTCATCTGCAACTTCTCATTCTTCTCCCTTCACTATAACAACAACCTTCGATATTCACTCTTCCTCAATCACACATATTTGTGCTAACAAATGATCTTTTCCATGATCTACTGCTACAACCTCTTTGATTCGCACTTCTTTATTTTCTTATTTTTCCTCCATGCCTCTCTCTTGGAATATATTTGTTGCAACTTTTTCGGTAGGGGCTTTTCTCGCATATTTCTCTATCCATCTCAGGTTCTTGTCCTCGCTCTTCTTCTTGCTCCTTTTTACCACTTTTCTCTCACTTTTCCCAACATTATTTTCTAATTTCTCGATCCTTTCCTTGATCTTTCCCACTTACTCATGGACCATCTGTCCCATTTTCTCAAACTTCTCATTTTTTACTTTCTCCCAATATTCTTCCCAAAAAGAAATTCTTGTTGATCTTCTCACGACCCATCCCATCTTACCTACTACAATCTCACCTCATCTCACATTCTTCATGACTTCAAGCTCTCTTGTTGCTCAAGACTCCTCACACACCTGCAAAAACCCTCATAGGCTTCTTCTCTATTGCCTTCTTTCTTCCAATCTGCCCATTGCTCATGGCATAAGTTGCCTCAGGTTCAGTGATTTGCTTATGCACTCAAAACCTAGACTTTCATACCATTTTGAAACAAAGGTACTCACTCTACTATAACTCATGACTAACTATAACCAATAGGAAATTCTCTATCCAAATTACTTGCAGCAACAAAAGATTTTACATTCAATTTCACCAATTACAAATTTTCACAATTCTGATATTACATAACTACTTGAATTGAAAATTTCATTTGTCAATCAAGTTTGAATTTAAAATTCACAAACAAAAAAATTGATGCATCACACAACATACATTCAAATGTGAAATGTAATTTATTCAAATTTTACAATCAATGAGCCAATGCTTCAACCCTCTGCATTAACCGATTGAATCTCTTTGCAAATTCTTCCACTCTTATTTCCTCTACCTTTGTCAAATTTTAATCTAAATTTTCACATTTCATTTATTGGTTTCTTCACAGCTCCCCCCATGTCATTCTCTATTGTTTTCAACTTGATCATACCAAAATGGGTGCAGCCTCCTTACATTCATGTGGTAGATTTTTCTTCAATCTATATTTTTTTATTTTTTCTTCAAAATACCATGAATATCTTCCTTTGTTGCATGCCCCTCTCTAGGCTATCTGACTCTCCAAAATGTTGGGTATTTAATTTTCCCCCTCCTACTCATGTGCAACCCCTTATGTTGCCTCAATTACTTTTTATTTTATTTTGAAATCTGCACCTAACATTCATATTAGGCTCCACATCATGATCCAATGTAACCTTGCAGTTTGTATGCAGCCAATCTCCACTTCTATTCACTTTGTATTTGGTATTCAAATTTAGTTTTAACATTTCCAATTAAAAGGCATGCCACTCTCTACCTCTATGCAACACCTTTTCAAATACTCAACACATCCTTTTTATGTAGCTACTTCTTCATTACTTTAGTTTCCAAACACTTTGCAACCTCTCCTCTAACTCACACATCCTTCCTATCTTTTATTTTTAATCTGTTGTTTGCAATTTAGAGGGTTATGAAAGTGGGTGCAACCCCTCCATTATGCAATTGTGTTTTATTTTTCTAAGTTTATCACTTCATTTGAAAGGAGGAAAAGGTGTGGAACAACACTTCCAACACTAATCTAAGTGGTGGATTTTATAGTGCAAATTCATACAAATCCTTAAACTATTACGGTGAATGAAGCACATCTAAACATATGCATAAAATAATAATACCATAATGCAAGATTTACATGGGGAAAACCTTTCCAGTTAAAAAACCCCACACACCAAAAGCACAGTACTTTGTATTATTAGTAACAAACAATTACAATACAATATTAGTATTAAGCTTCTCTAGGTGTTCACCAATCTTCATCAAGAACTGGGATAATATTGGCAACATAACGGTGTCTCAAAAATTATCGAATTTCAATCTTCTCAATTTACTCTAAGGCATAGAGTATTTAATAAATAACAACAAAAATGAATAGAAGGCTTCATCACATGCAATAATCAAAACAAACTTCAATTTAAACCGATGTATGGATTACTTAATGCAATCATGATCACCGCTACCAATAGCAAAGAATACAACTTCCACCACTCATGCAACAATTGTATACACACAAACAAATTGCATGTAAAAGGCCTCCTTCATGCGCTCAAGTTGATATAGTTAACTCGCACTGAATTGCAGTCCTTCACATGCTCAAGTTGATATAGTTAACTCCATCGTCATCATCTCATCCACCACTGGAAATAGGTTGATCAACACACATTTATCTCAACATTCTCCCACTTGTCGAAGACCTGTCATGAGTCATCTATAATCAATTGCTCAGGGCCCCAAGGCCCATGGAAAAAACACACCATCTAAACTTATCTGTGCTCACTAGCTTTGTTAGTACATCTACAACATTTATCGAAGTAATTGGAATTTCAACTACCTCCTTCTACTTCTCTTTTTATGGTTGTAGCTCTACTGTGGAAGGTTTCAACTCCCGAAATATTAAAATTTTACTGTGGAGAACCTTCTCAGCCACTGGATCCCAAATCTTATACCCCTTCACACCGACACCATAGCCAATGAAGATACACTTAGGTGCCTTGTTCTCCAAATTAGACCTCTTTATACTGGAAACATGAGCATAAGCTTCACAACCAAAAACTATGAGATGTCTCATCGAAGGATTCTTACCTGACCATGCCTCCATGGGCGTCTTTTCAATAAGAGCTTATGTAGGAGATTTGTTGATCAAATAACATGCAGTGGCTACAGCTTTGGCCCAAAACTTTTTCTCAAGACCAACACCACTCAGCATACTCCTAGCCCTCTCCATCAGCATCCTATTCATCTTCTCTACATGGGTATGTGCAGGATCATGATGGGCCAAAAAGTGGCAATATGATGGGTATGTGGCTAACAAATTTTTTTTACCCAAAATTGATGAAACGAAAAGAGTTTTTAAAGGATATTCTCAGTATTCCACCAATACAAATTATGCTTTACTTTGAATTTAATAAATAATTATTATTCATTTTCTATTGAATTATGACTAAAGTCCTGATTGATAGGTTGATTGAAAAACATCTATATCTTTCAAAAGGTATCACATTTTTTGAATCTGAAACATGCGTCACATTCTATGTTTTGCATATTATAAGATTAAAAAAGAAAAAAATGAACTTCATGAATTTTTGACCAAATTAAGGTGGTCAGACATACGAGTCTTTATATTTTTTAAAAGTTGTAATAAAAAAATTATAATTAATTATTTACTTGGAAAAAAATTACAAAAAAGTATGCATCACATCAGGATATGAGTCCTCTACTTATATATCTAAAATCTTATAATTTTTATTTATCATTTTAACATTGTTAGGGTGGTGAGACAGACACCTACTTCTTATATTTTCCCTGAAATTTAAGTATTATTGTATTGAAATTTCAAATTTTCACCAAATAGATTTTATTTTTTTGTAAATAAACCTAGTAGTTTAGAAACTACATTCAATTTGATACAAATTCTATTCTTACATATTTTTGAAATAATATAGATAACTTATTCAAATTTTTATGTCAAGTTTCCTAACTTTGATTTTTCTGAATTTTTTGCCACTTAAGGATCTGTTTTTTCCATGATGATCCTGCACATACCCACATCTCCATTTTGTTGTGGGGTGTATGGAGTTTTCCTATGTCTCTCAATCTCGTTCTCCTTACAAAACCTATCAAATTTTGTCAAACAAAACTCACCACCGTTGTCAGTCCTCACACATTTAATCTTTCTTCCAGTCCAATTTTTAACGAAAGCCTTAAACTCCTTAAACTAATTAAAGACTTCAGATTTATTCCTGAGGAAATAAACAAATGTCCTTCTATTGTAATCATTTATGAAAGACATAAAATATACAAATTTTATAAATGAAGGAACATTCACAGGACCAAACACATTTGCATGAATATAGTCCAAAACCCCAAAAGACTTATGAGAACTAGAATAAAAAGAAACATGGTTTTTTTGCCATATACACAATGCTCGCAAAAGTTGAACTCAAGATTGCAATCATCAAGGCCTTCAACAAGGATTTAATTTTTCAGGGCTCTAAGACCCTTCTCACCAATATGACTAATTCTTTGGTGCCATAACACTATTTTCTCCATTCAAAGCTTCCTCTCTAAAGCATTTACACCCTTAGGTACCTAGAAAGAATGACCATCAGATGTACAAACAATAGACTTCTTCACTGCTAGATCTGATGGTGAGGATGAAGAATCCAAAGGCATTTTATATGGAATGTTAGAAGAACTATTGTAATGAATATTGCATGCATCCAGCTTGTACAGAGTTCCAATCCAAACACCCTTAGCCAACACCATAGATCCTCTTGTCATCTTAAATCCTCCATTCGAGAAAATAACCTACACACCGTCATTAATCAACTTAGTCTTAGAAAGAAGGTTTCCTGCCAAACCCAAGATATGTAGCACACCATCAATCCCCTTCACCCTACCATCAAGGAATCTAATCCTAACTCTTCCATGACCAACAATATTTAGCTAAGAGTCATCACCCAGATACATCTTTCCACCTTCATACTCTGAGAACCAACCCCTAGGTGAGGTCATGTCGAAAGAAGCACCTAAGTCTATTAACAACACATATTTTGATGCATGTGTTGCCAAGGCTGCAACAAAAGAATTTGCATCATCCTAAGAGGATTTATCAAAGTTAGAATCAGAGGTATTTTTACCTTTCTTTTTCTTCTTCTCCTTACAATCTTTATAGAAATGACCAGGTTTTCCGCAGTTCCAACATTTTTCCTTGGACTAGCTAGGAGACTTAGATCTCCCTAAATATTTTGATTTCAAATTCTTGTCATTTTTATTTCCTTTCTCTTTAGGTCTACCACGAACAAAAAGGGCTTCCTTGGCCATCTCAAAAGATTTCCTCTACATCTCTTCAAACAAGAGCGATGGAACCACATCATCCATTTTGAAACTATTGGTGGTACTTCCAAAATTCATAACCAGGTGATCCCATGAGTCTGGCAAAGAACATAACATAAGCATGCAACAATCCTCATCTTTAATCTTGTCACCAATAAAACCCAACTAAGAAATCAACATGCTAAATGCATTCAGGTGGTCTGTAATGGACCCTTCATCTTCCATCTTCAGAGAATACAATTTATTTCATAGGAATAACTTGTTTACCAGGGATTTAGCCTAATAAACATCTCAAAGCTTCTTCCAAAGATATTTTGTAGTCTTCTCTTCATGGAAATTTAGGATCACTGAATCAGCCAAATAAAGTCTAACCAAACCCTTGGCTTTTTGATCCTTCAGATCCCACTCTTCCTGAGTCATATTGGTTGGTTTTGTTTTGGATATTACAGCCCACAGATCTCTATCCACAATCATATCCTCCATTTTCAACTTCTATAACTTGAAGTTGCTACCATTAAACTTATCCATCTCGATTCTACTGGATGTGCCTAACATCTTTTTTTGCAACAAGATTTTGAAATACTTCTACAAAGACTCCCACTCAAACAAAGATCAGTACAAAAAATCTGCTACCCAACAATGGGACCAAAATTGGCCAATGCTCTGATACCAATTGAAACGAAGAAAAGGTCCAAAACAATGCTTCCATGTTCACTAATCTAAGTGGGGGAGATAGTGTAAATTCATACAAATCCTTAAAATTTTATAGTGAATGAAACACATTAAAACATATGCATACAATAATAATACCATAACGCAAGATTTATGTGGGGAAAACCTTTCCAGGTAAAAAATCCCAAACACCAAAAGCACAGTACTTTGTATTATCAGTAACAAAAATTTACAATACAATATCAGCATTAAGCTTCTCCAGGTGTTCACCAATCTTCAATAAGAACTGGGATGTTGGAAGCATAAGGGTGTCTCAAAAATTATTAAATTTCAATCTTCTCAATACTCTAAGGCATAGATTATTTAATAAATAGCAACAAAAATGAATAGAAGACTTCATCACACACAATTATCAAAACAAACTTCAGTTTAAACTGATGCATGGATTACTTAATGCAATCATGATCACTGCAACCACTAGCAGAGAATACAATTTACACCGCTCATGTAGCAACTATATAGACACAAACACATTGCATGTAAAACGCCTCCTTCATGTGCTCAAGTTGATATAGTTAATTCACACTGAACTGTAATCCTTCATGCGCAAAAGTTGATATAGTTAACTCCATTGTCATCATCTCATCCACCACTAGAAATAGGTTGATTGACACAATTATCTCAACATCATCTTGGTCGCCAAACTCCCCATTCTCTCCCTTGCACAACATATGCTTCCTCTTCAACTTTTAATTCTCCTTAATTGAGCGCCCCCTCATTTCTTTTGTATATTTGCTAATTAATTTTATGCTTGCTATATATGGCACAAACTTTTATTTTTCCCTTCCTTTTCACTGATTTGCATACAATTTTAGGGAAGTAAAAAAAAAGTCATGGATTTATTGTACGTCCTGTGTAATTTAATTTTGCATCCAAAATTCTTACAATGCATATGTATATGAATTTCATTCCCCATAAACAACATGACAATTCTATTTTTTATTTTTTTATTTTTAAAATTAAAAAAATATTTTAAAAATAATTTATTATTAAATAATTTTGATACCAAAAAAACTGTAATTATAAAGAAGAAAATACTATAAAATTTTAAAAGAACAAAGTACTCAACCTTAACCATTATAAAAATAAATTGTATATAATACTTGATCAAATATGTTGCCTCTTCTCGGCCTCGGGTTTGGGGAGTCAATCTTGACCCCTCTGTTTCAGGGGTTGTCTAATTTTTTTGGTCGTTCTACAGCTATCTGTCAGTTATTTATGTTTGCTCTTCTAGTTCAAGTTCTATTTGAGCTATTCTTTCCTTTGGCCCTTTGGGCTTTCTGTGTGAAGGGTACATTACCCTATAAATGCTTCTTATCTTATCAAAAAAATATTTATATTTTTTTGTATACTATATTATTTATACAATAAAATATATATAGAACACCATAATTAGTATCATATAGAACACCATAATCTCCTTGCAGCCTTTTCAATTTCCTCACTTGCAGCTACAATCTATATTGGTAGTTGAATGTAGAATTAAAATTATTTTCCCCCAAACTAAAATTCAAGTAGCTTGTCCAAAATGGCGTAGCCCTCTAATTTATTTATTTTTTCTCTTCTTCATACCCATCGCTACCTTTTCAGCTTCAACTACCTCTCACCTTTTTTATTTCATAAACTTTTAATTTCTTCCTGGTGTGGTCTCGTATGATTTTATTTATTTACTTTTAAATTAAAAATTAAACCATTCATATTCTTATGTTGGTTTCTCTGTGCGTTGCATAGAGTGGTAACAAAATATTTTTAATATGTTGTGAATTAAATTGGAGTTCCAATATCAACCAATATTATTTCCATGCTTCATAATTTTGTTGAAAACTTTCTTCTTATTTTGAAATGTAAATTGATCCTTTTCTTTGCTTGCATTTGAGTGCAAAAAATACAATTGGGAAATCAATCCGTGACATTTTGACAATCAATGTCAACAATTTCATCTAATTTTTCTTTCAATGACCACCAAAACTGAATTGATTTGGACTCTATAATCAAACATTAACAAAAAAGTGTAAAATAAATGCCAAATTGTTTTTGGGTAATGCAAATTGCTCTTCGCCTATGATAATCCTACATTAGACACACCAGGTAGAAATATTATGAGCATAGGTTAACAATGGTGGAGTTGAGTGATTGAATCACTCTTTGAGATTGTAAACAATCTACAGTGAACTCCATCACTATATCAAGTGTTCAAATTAATCTTTCTCCCACTTTTTCTTACATCATGTTGAAACACACACTACCTCCCTCCAATAACATGTCATCTTCCGCCTCTTCCCCCTTGTTGACTCATGTCCACCACAGCCCAACCTGCTCTGCCAAACTCCTTCCTCACTCCTCTTCTCCTCTGTGGGTTCAAACCCACCTCTAACCGACCACCTCCACCAAAATATTTCAATATCCTCAACCATCTCTATACAGAACCACACATCTACTATGTGCTCTTGTACTCCATCATTTCATTTGAAAATGCAATAACATCACAAAATGGTTTTACCTCATCCATATTCACAGTTGCAACTTTGAATTTCACTGCAATATCTCACACCTCCTTGTCAACTACAACTTCTCATTCTTCTCTCTTCACTACACCAATGAGCTTTGTAATCCATTGTTCCTCAATTGCTAATAGTTTAGCGAACAAATTTGATTCACCTTCACTTTCATCTACGAATTCCTCGCTACTCATCTTAGTCCTTTCTTCTTCTCTCTTCATGCCTTCCTCATGGCATGTCTCTACTGTAACTTCTTCATCGGTAGGGGCTACTCTTACTTATTCCTCTTTCAATCTTAGACTACTATCTTTGTTCTTCTTCTTGCTCCTCTTTACCACTTTCTTCTCACTTTTCCCAACAATCTTCTCCAATTTCTCAAGTCTCACCTCGATCTTTCCTACTTCTTCTTGAATTATCTTTTCCACCGCTTCACACATTTAATCCTCCACATCATCCCAATACTACTCCTAAAATAGTATCTACACGGCTCTCCTCATGACCCAACCCATCTTGCCTACTACAATTTTCACAACTCACATTCTTTGCGACTTCAAGCTCTCTCTCTTGCTACTTACGATTCCTCACACACTTGCAATAGCTTTCATGAGCTTCTTCTCTACCACTTCACACAATTTCCTCTAACTGCAAACTCCCTCTTCATTGGCGATATGTTCACACACACACCCACAAGTCTTGGTGGATCCTCTCCACTCTCAAGACTACCCACTCTGATACCAATTGATGGAGACAAAATTTTAAACTTCAAACCAAGTAATAAAATTATAAACTTTTTGATTATGTATCCAGGCAACAACTCAGATTGACAATTTATTTTTTCGATCTAGCTCCTCATTCAATAGAAATAACACAACAATTTAACACGAAATCTAATTCGCACAATAATTTGATAGCAATTTCAATTTTATATTAATGAATCAATTTCAAAAGGCAATTTACAAATTCAAATTCTGTCATCCAATATTCGATGACAAATATCTCAAATCTCTAGTCAACAATTTTGTATTCAACCTTTAAATAGAGACTATCTCTTCTATGCAAGGCCCTCCTAATCTGTGTGTAGCCTTTTGGAGTAATTTATGCGCCCATCTCCTCTTTTTCCTTCCTTAACTCTCAACCCCCCTTTTTCTGTGTTTGTTGCACACCCCTATATATCATCTCAATTTGAAATTAATTTCTTTTAAAATGTGGTGTTGGCTCTTTGGTTTCCTATGGTGCCTCCCTTAATCTCCTTGTAGCCTTTTCAATTTCCTCACTTGCAGCTACAGTCTATATTGGCAGTTGAATGTAGAATTAAAATTGTTTTCCCCTAAACTAAAATTCAAGCAGCCTCTCCAAAATGACGTAGCCCTCTAATTTATTTATTTTTTGTCTTCTTCATACCCATCGTTTCCTTTTTAGCTTCAGCTACCCCTCACCTTTTTTTTATTTCATAAACTTCTAGTCTCTTCCTGGCGTGGTCTCGTATGGTTTTCTTTTATCCATTCATATTCTTATGTTGGTTTCTTTGTGTGTTTCATAGAGTGGTAACTAAATATTTTTAATATGTTGTGAATTAAATTGGAATTCCAATGTCAATCAATATTATTTCCATGCTTCATAATTTTGTTGAAAACTTTCTTCTTATTTCGAAATGTATATTTGATCCTTTTCTTTGCTTGCATTTGAGT
Source organism: Sequoiadendron giganteum (assembly GCA_007115665.2). Lineage (NCBI taxonomy): Eukaryota > Viridiplantae > Streptophyta > Pinopsida > Cupressales > Cupressaceae > Sequoiadendron > Sequoiadendron giganteum. The sequence goes on from CM021107.1 coordinate 495,350,638, forward strand.
GCAAAAATTGCAATTGGGCAATAAATCCATGACATTTTGACAATCAATTTCAATAATTTCATCCAATTTTTCTTTAGACGACCACCAAAATTGAACGGATTTGGACTCTGTAATCAAACATTAACAAAAAAAGTGTAAAATTAATGCCAAATTGTTTTTGGGTGATGCATATCGCTCTTCGCCCAAGACGCTCTTGCATCAATAGTTTAGGATATTGAAGATGGGTAAATGGGGTCATCTAATGTAGGAATGTAGAAATTAAAAAAAAATGTTGATTCCTCTCTTAACAATTTTTTTGATAATGAAGTTGTCAATGCTTTCTTTATTTGTGCTAGCATTTATTTTAATATCTCTTAGTTGATAGATTTGGGATCATCCTACCATAGGCCTCTGTACAAGTGGTTCTCAATATATAAAACATATTATGGTGGGCAATTTTTCCTCAAGAATAATAACACCTATAATATTGAGAGATAAGGAGAGGTAAAATTGGTATTAAATGATAGGGAAGTAAAAATACTCATGGATGTATTGGATATCCCATGTAACTTAAGTTTACATCCAAACATCTTACAATGCATATGTATATGAATTTCATTCCTCATAAACAACATTGACAATTCTACTTTTTATTATTTTTATTTTTAAATTAAAAAATATTTTAAAAATAATTTATTATTAAATAATTTTGATATCAAAAATAATTACAATTGTAAAGAAAAAAATACTATTAAATTTTAAAAGATCAAAATAATCAAACTTAACCATTATAAAAATAAATTGTATACAATACTTGATCAACATATTTATTAAAAAACTATATATTATATAATCGTAATCAGTATCATATATTTTTCACTGATTAAAACTTAAAAATTGTTACCATCAATAAAATTTGAAAAGTTCTTCTAAAACTATATAATAATATGCCCAAATATTTGGGCTTATCATCCATTCTTTGTAATTTTATAATATCCGCAGTGCATTTTGTTTATAGTCTGCTTCATTGTAAGCGTCTCCCTGCAGCAATTCCAATGCTTTACTCTGTGCTGGCCGAGGAAACGAATTCTAAATGGCCACTGTTTAGAGGAAAGAAGCCACCGCTATAACGACAAGGAATAGCCAAAATGCAGCTTATTTAAGCCATGCTTTGCATTCAAACTACTCACCAAACAAAATGGGAAAGAAATATTATTTGGTATCATTAATGCTAGTAATAATATTTGGAGTGTCGATGGTGGTTTCAGTATATGATTACTGCCAGAACAGCGAGTTTTTGTGCCAGAGCGATGCAGATTGTGGTGGATATCCTGGCACACCTCCCGACCAGTGCTGCTTCATTGGATCTTGTGGGAAAGGTTATGGTTACTGCTGGGTTAATGGATGTGGATACTAGTTTCTATTCTGTCTGCTGAATTCATTCAGCTTCTCAATAAAAAAATCTATGGTGTGTTGGTTTTATTAAGAATATTTTACTGTGATGTAAGTACCAAAGGAAATTTATATGCATATCGTATATTTTTCATTTGGGAATTGTAGTTTGTATTCTGTTTGCTGAATCCATTCAGCTTCTTAAAGGAAAAAATGCATGTGATGATATGTTTGGATCAATGGGAGTTTTAAGATGTAGTAGTCTTATATTTCACTACTACAGTAGTTGTGATGTTTGGATCAATGGAAGTTTAAGATTAATTTTATTGTTTTATATTTTATTAGAAAATTTTGTATAATATTGTTTTAGTTTAGTGTAGATTTATATGAATTAATATTTAGTTAGAGCTAAGAAGGTAGAAGAATAGATATTTATTTTTTTGAATTGATTGAAGAATGCAATTTTTATTTTGTTATTTATATTATTGAAGGTTTTTAATATTTAGCAATTACTTTTTAATGGATTACTCAATTTCATTCATAAATTGAAAATCATTTGACTATTTAATTTATATTAATGTTTCTTTATCTTATTTATATCTTATATTTGTTCTTAATTTCATTCTTTGTAATTTAGGTAGATAATCTAATTTTGTATAATTAGAATCAAATGTTAGGTTTAATATTTTCTAAAACATTTGATGACTTTGAAGAAGTTGATGATAAAAAGACACACATTTGAGATTCTATTTCTAAGAAAAGTCCATAAGAACTTTAAATTACTAACTTTAAAGTTATAAGAATTCTTGATCTATATTTTTAGTTCTTAGTGATTAAATTTTTTACTACCACAAAGACCATAATAAAACAAGGTCATTTTTAAAATTGTTATTATTACTATTGAGTATTCTAATTCATGCTCTATGTATCCAATGTCTCTTGTAATGCATGGTTTGAGATAAAAATGTGAAAACTTACAAATATCATTAATGAAGTGAAATAGAGTTGCATGAAAACTGATAAACTATATTGCTGATTTGCACTCTAAATGGAGAATACATCATTCAAGCTCAAATTTTTTAGTTAATCAAGTGATGTGGAGTCCTAATCCAAGTCAATAGCTTTATGAATCTTAAGAGCAATAGCATGAATTAGAAAAGACATGAAATGGAAATAATGATGTGTACTGAAAATATAGATTCTACATCAGACAACCAAATTCGAAAATATAGAAAAACTCTTGAACTAACAACAACACCTTTCTCATGCAATGGTAGGTAGATAAATGATATTTAAAGATTTATCAATAGTACCTATATGCATACAGATAATCAAACAAAGTGTACTACAAACTGATAGGATCTTAATAATTATACTAACATGAAATAATTTGTAGATTGCCTATGGTTATTAGTAGAAAGTAATCAATGAAAATCATTGGTTGTAGAGCCCAACAAGAAGATAACAAAAAACTTATATCAATCTTATAATAGTATTATATATGTATATATTATTTTAACTTTGGAAAAACACTTTTGCAAAGAATGTATCAGAAAGAAAAATCAAAAATATTTTTCAATTTATAATGGATTGTTTTTGAAAAAGTAAGCAACATTTACAGGGTGTTGTACCATTCACACAAAAAGCCTAACGGGCCAAAAAAGAGAAGCTAGTTCATATAGAACATGAACTATGAGAGAAAAAATAGAGACAGCTGACTAACAACTATAGAGAAACCAACAAATATTAGACAACCCCAGCACCAGAGGGGACTAATCTAACTTCCTAAATCCGAGGCCGTGAAGTAGCCACATATTTGGGGATTCCTTTCTTTTTTCTTAGCACAACTGATCATGAAGGCTCGGGAAAGACATCCATCAAGCGTAGTGAGGGGATCGGATCCACAACAGCCACCTCGGGAGAGGAGTCGTTCAAACAAGGACGGGAAGGATCCGACGGGACAACGACAGCAGAAGGATCTGATGGCACAACAACAGTAAATCGGGGCAGAGGTTCTAAGGAACAAACAATTGGAGGAGGATCCGGGAAAGGCGCCAACTCCATGAGAGAGGAGGGAGAATCTTCATCCTCAGACGCACTATCTGAGGGGGGAAAGCCAATTGTGAGATGGTCTGTGAGAGCGTCCTTCCACCAAGTAGCAACACCCTTACGACGAACAAGAGGGCAACTAGAGGCCAAGTGACCAACAGAGAAACATGCTTGCAACAAAAAGGGAGCCCCTCATAGTCCAAAAGTTACTTCCAAGGTCTGTCCTCCACCATCAAGACCACATCTCCATGGAGGGGTTGAGAGATATCCAAGTCGATTAAAATACGGGCCACCATAGTATTCCCAAGATCCCGAGATGTAGAATCCACCTTTAAAAAACTACCTATGACATTGCCAATAGCTTCAAAACAAGAATCCTCCCAGAACTCGAGAGGGAGATTCGGCAGACGGACCCAAATTGGTCTGATATTTAGAGGCTTCGTGAGAGGATTGAAAGAGCACGACCACAGCCGAATGAACAGTGAGTGAACACCTCACATCTAAACCCTATCTAGCACCCTGTCACGATCGATCATCAGGCATAGAAAAAACCCTAGCACTGAGATAGAGGTCAATCTGTCTAGAAACCAGAGGCTTCCATAAATTGGTCACCTACTTGTGGAGATCAGGCAGGGAGGACCACAAGTCATTAAACCTGCAAACCACACCCTGACATAAATAAAAACCCTCATTCTCAGCAAACTCAGGCCCACATACCACCACAAGGGAGGCTCAGACACAAGGCAGAGGTCGAGACTTAGCCACAGCAGCAGGCACAAAATGCACACAATTCTTAGAAACTGCATCAGAGAAAGACTTTCGTTTACCACCAGTGGAAGCCCTAGCAATAGAAAAGGAAGGTTGCACCTCAGGGAGCAAAGGAATAGAGGGGATGTCCTTTCTCAAACCAACAACCACGACAGAGGAGGGAGCCCAAGCCACCAGTTCCACCATCGACAGAACAGACACACCCATGCCCAGCACTCCACCACTTAATTCGACCCTATGGACCCTGCAAGATCCCAACTCAGCATCCAAAGATAGCACCCCAACCACCATCGCAGCACCCACAGGAGCTATCACGCCCGTCCCAGCAACCACAGGAGCTACCACACACGCAGGGGACCGTTGAGCAGCACCAAGTTTTTTCCCACTTTGAGACATTTCAAAAACCATTGTCATATTCACTATATAATGGACTGTTAAATCTTAAGAAATTTAATGTTTTGAGCTTGTGTTTAAGAAAAGTATATCAATTTGGATGCAGTAAATATCACATGGAAAATTCTAAAACAAACTATATCTAACACTGTCTACAAAATTAGAAACTATGCATAGCATATCTTATGCTATCTTCCTATCTGGCATCATTATTCAATACTGGAAAAAAAAACAGGGATACCTAAAAAAAAGTTTATATGAAATGAAATGCTTGCATTTCTAATTATGTTCTTGCATTTATTAACTGAATATAACTGTTCCTATTCGATTATAACCATCCAACATTGAGCATTGGTACATAAAAAAACAGTTGACTTATATACGTTATGATCTTAATTACATCAAAGATTTCTAGAGATGAATTTGTTTAAACCGCTTAATAATTTTTATTAAGTTAAACTATGCACATTTTTATAAGGGTTACAATATATAGTTTGAATCCATTAAATTTAAGATACTTATTTTTTTTAATATTTTAAATTAAAAAATTTAAATTTGACAACTTAATAGTATTACAAAAACTGAAAACTCTATTATATCAAATAAAAAATCATGAAATATGATTGGTTGTTGCTGAAAATATTAATCAAATGTTAAAGAAGCCCCTCCATTATAGTTCTATTGGTATAGTTTTATTTTCCTCTTTTAAATCAATTTTTGAAATAAATAAATAAATAACAATTTCTAAATAAAAGATAATTAAAATTATTTGTGTTATATTTTTATGAAAATGACATTATAAAGAACAAATTTTTAGGCTGTATATTTTATAGGAAATTGTTCAAAATAGTAGTTTAATTGTATATTTTGTTAATAATTTAATGATATTTATATTGTGAGATTAAAATAATAATTTCAAACTAAATATTCAAAATGATTATTGATTCATTTTTTTTTTTTTTATCAAAAAATATATATATGTTTGGATAATATTTTAGCCAAAGAAAAATTAGAATTATTTATCTTAGAGTAAAATTTTAGAATAAATTATAAGAAATACATAATGATTTATGTATTATGGACATTTTAATAAATATTATAAGTAAATTTTAAAATAAATTTCAAAAAATCTCTTTATATTTTATTGAATGGTGGCCATATAAATAAATTAATAACCTAAATAGTTTAATTTTTTAAATTATGTCAACCCATTTTACATACAATCTTTACTTCCAACAACTCATTCATTTGAAATTTTATTCTAGCTAATAAAAATGAATTTATTTGTTTTCACTTGAAATTTATTTTTAAACTTATATAAATATAAAAGAATCACAAAATAAATTAAATAAATAAATATTTTTCCTCACCACCACTATGTTTCTTCTACCTCTGGAATCTTTCTTTTAAAAATATTGAAATGATTAGGAATAAATATTCTCTTAATTATGTTTTTTTGAAATTATTTTTTTACTAGTTTTTAGATTTTAAAATCACTATTTGTAACTATTTTTCTAAAAAAATTAAAAGAATTTTTACTTTATTTTTTCAACAATCATTGCACTTCCCATAACAAACAATGAGAAGTGGTTGATAAATAGCCTAAATTGTGGCAAAAAAAATCAATAAAACTGTAAAACACAAATATTATGCTCACTTATGCCTAAGTTTTTTTAGCCAATGATATTTGAGGAAAATGATTTTAAAAATTATAAAGGTTAAAAATTGTGCATTTTACTTTAGAATAATTAAAATATAATAAATGAAAATAAAATTATCAATTTTGATTGGATGAAATAAATGGTTTTAAAATAACTAGTTACAAAGTTCCATGGAATGAACTAAAAAACAAGAGATGCAAGCAGCGAAGTTCCTGCCAAAAAGTTATAGAATAGTTATGTTTTAATTAGTTGTATTTGATAATTTTTAGCAACAATGTTGATAAAACAAATAAATAAATAATAGTTATAGTTATAAATCATTCTATATGTCATGCAATAATAATTGATCTAAAAACAATAATAATTGATCTAAAAAAAATTCTTTGTGCATTATTCAAGGAATTATGTTTCAATTCTAGCAAGCAATATCACAAATGATAAGTAACATGAAATTTACTCTGTTTTCAGTTTATCTAAAGCCCAAAATGAGATTCCAACATCACATTTCAAAATATTACATTAAAAACAAATAACTTATTTGCATACAAAAAATCAACACCATAATGCATGTCATTCAAAATGTTAAGCATCTATATTCAAATTTAATCTTTGTGCTCATGTAAAATAGTCATGAAATTCAAAACAAACTGTTGCATGATGCTGAAAATTTTAATTTCACTATTAAATATTTTGAACTTTAGTAGTCTAGGCAATCTGAACATCATCTCAAAAATTGTGATTCAATTGAGAAAATATTATACTCATTTAGCAGACGGGCATAGCTTCTATCTAAAACATTTTTCTACATATGACTATGGAAAAATTTCAATTTTTACATAGCCTCAAATTAATAGGATTAACCAGTCTACCTAACAACTCATTTACATAAGATTTACAGTTGGTTTGGCTCTATCTCAACTGCTTAACAACTTGAAAAATTACAATTTTGACAAAAAATGCCTCCAGAAAATGGAACTACACCATAGGCACAGTGATGCCAAGAGACTGTCGATATTGATAGTAGAGTCACAAATAGGCAAGTGGTAACCATAACAAAGTAGATCAAGGCACCATGTATTGTGTGTTCTAATACAATGACCTACCTTGGAGCTGGTTATGAACCTTGATTGCTTAATGTAGGATTTGATCCAATAGTACCATTATCTGGAGGAGGTCTCACACCCCACTTCCCTTCTGATTCCAAAGGTTCAACAACATGAACTCTTCCATCAATCATTCCAAGAGAAAATTGATTTGTTTTAGATGGATGTGATGCAATTACTATAGGATAGACACTGTACAAATAGTCAAGAATACATTAAATCATAAAATGCTTGATCCATTTATCCCTACATCACTTAATTTTTCCTCCCTGATCCATTTTACCTATTCATTCCTTAAGGTAAATATGTAGAAGGTGCAATATGATAGTGTGGCCTCAAGCTCTCTGCATCAAATACTCATACTGCACCATCACAGGAGCTTGCAAATACCAGGAGGTTGTCACATGAATATATTGCACTTGAAATGGGAGCAGATAGAGAGTCATGAGGTATCCACTGTAGTGCAATAAAATGTGATATTAGTCATACGGTCATATACATAAGGTAGCTAACATCATAATCACTTGCTAAATTTGAATTCTCAACTGCTAAGAAGGTCTTACATAAGGCAAACGGTCCAACTTAGAAACATCATATATAGCAAGTTGGCTCTCATGAACAACCAAAAAGTGAACTTGATCATTATGGAATTGTACTCTTATATCCCCAATAGGTGGTGATGATCTTCCTGGTTGTACTTGTATAAATTTTGATTTTCACTTCTCCCATCTATCTGTGCTCTTGACACATAGCTGCAAAAATGTTGGCCAAACATTTATTAATAAGAATCTATAAGAATATGAATATACAAAATGGGATGGCAATTGATCTAGAAAAAAAAGGCATACCTGGGCATCGACCCCAGAGGATACCAACGCATTCAATGAATTTGAAAACGCCAAGCTTGTAATTTTCTTTTGGTGGCCCTTAAGCTTTGTTTTTACCTGTTTAGTTCAAACAAGTTTTGAAAAGACACAAGCTACAAACAAAACAAGAGCACAAAACTTTGGAACACCTTATGTGTGTATAGCATGCACTTATTGCATTTTTAAGATAAAGAACTTATAAGCAGAAGATCCTAGGGCCCACAATTTTTTTATCATATTCTATTTTAAAAGTATGTGTTAGTTATACTCAACTATATCAGTTAAAACTTAAAAGAATGGCGGAAAAGCAACATTTTTGTACATAAGACTCTTATCGACCTCTCCTACCATGCCAAATTTTCTTGCACAGACTAAAACTTCCCTAGTGCTTCCCATATACTACTAGAATGCTCTACCATAGCTGCCAACGTTATTGTAATTAGGAACTTCGCTTAGTAGAAAGCAAAAGAATTCCAATTAATGTCCAAGACTCCAAAGTGTTAAATATGAAACCCAATATTATTTACACTTACTTTATTTTCCCTCCTATTGTGTGACTGTTCAGCTTCTTTGTCTATGAAGAGTTGAAGTAGTCTTTATATCTATTGTTGCACATTGTTGTTGTATTCATTCAAACTGATGTTTAATAAAGGGTTCCTCTACTTTCAGTGTGGACATAGCTTATATGGTGAACCAAGATAAATACTGGTGTTCGTGTGTTTCTATTTATGTTTCTCTTTCATTCTATTTTTTTGTACTTAATTAATTGATTGCTTTCATAATCTATCAATTGGTATCAGAGCTCGATGATCAAAGCTATTTGGAAATCGAAGTGGAATTTCCAGAATTATGGAAGATCGATAAATTCGCAAGGCAGAATTTTGGTCTTTGGAAAGTACAGATGGAGTCACTACTAATCAAGCAGGATCTTGCTTTAGCATTAGAAGGGAAAGCAAAAAAAATAGCAACAATGAAGGATGAAGATTGGGAAAAAACCGACAAAAAGGCAAGAGCTACTATCTTCCTGTCGTTGTCCAGTAATGTGTTGTTTAATGTTTCATCACAGCTAACTTCAAAAGATTTATGGGATAAGCTTTCTTCAACATATGAAATGGCTTCAGCATCTAATAAGGTATTTATCATGAAAAAATTATACAATTTAAAGATGAAGGAAGGAGGAATTATGGCAAACCATTTAAATGAATTTAATACCTTGATAAACCAATTGGTCTCTATAGGCATCAATCTAGATGATGAGATTAAAGCCATACTGTTACTTTGTTCATTACCTAACAGTTGGGAAAGTGTTTTAATGGTTGTTAGCACCTCAGTAGCTACCAAAAGCAAGTTGCAATTTGATGATATTGTAGGTACCCTTCTCAACGAAGACATGAGAAGAAAAAACCAAGATTCTTCTAGTGATGCTTTAACGGTAGTGAGTAGAGGAAGGTCTCTAGATAGAAGCAGGGATCATAGCAATGGATGATTTAAATCAGCAAGGAGGTCAAAGTCAAGAGGATGAAATGGTGATTGCTGGTTTTGTGGCAAGGTTGGCCATACAAAGAAGAATTGTCGATCTTATAAAAAGACGCAAGAAAAAGTGCGGGACAACAAAGCTAATATAGCTTATAATAGTGACGATGGCCTTTTAATTCTTTCTACTATCGACACCACATCTAGTTCTTAGGTTATTGACTCTGGAGCCTCTTTTCATGCCTCTTCATGCATGGAGGCTTTCACAAACTATGAGGAAGGTCAGTTTGGAAAAGTATATTTAGGTGATAATAAAGCATGTGATATAATTGGGAAAGGTGATTTTTTGTTACAACTACAAAATGCAAGCAAATGTCTTTTAAAGGATGTTCATCATGTTCCTGAACTCAAGAGGAATTTAATATCTATAAGTCAGCTCTATGCTCAAGGTTGCCATGTTTTCTTTACTTCCGATACTTGGAAAATTACCAAAGGGGCTTTGGTAGTAGCAAAGGGAAACAAAGTTGGAAGTTTATATGTTTTTGAAAATCGTAATCAAGTGGGAGCTACCATGAGTGTTGAGGACAGCGGTATAAAACTTTGGCACAAAAGGCTTGGTCACATGAGCAAAAAAGGGCTATCGGTTATGCTCCAAAGAGGACAACTATCAGGTTTGAAATCTGTTGATTTGGATTTTTGTCAACATTGTCTCTATGGTAAACAAAAGCAGGTTAGCTTCATGAAAACCGGTCATGAGAAGAAGAGTCACCCCTTGGAGTTGTTCTATTCAGATGTCTTCAAACCCACCGAGGTAACCTCCATTAGAGGAGCTAACTATTTTGTCACCTTTCTTGATGATTGTACAAGGAAAGTTTGGATTTATATGCTTTCTAGAAAATCAGAGGTGTTAACTAAATTCAAATTATTTAAAGCTTATGTCAAAAATCAAATTGGGCACAAGATCAAGTGCTTGCAAACAGATAATGGAGGAGAGTTTTTCTCCTCATAATTTGACAATTTTTGTGCAGAAAATGGTATTCGATGGATCAAAAAAATTCCCTTTACTCCTCAAGAGAATGGTGCAGTTGAAAGGCTCAATTGAACAATTTTGGAGAGAGCTCGTTGTATGCTTTCAAATGCTGGATTAGGCAAAGATTTTTGGGTAGAGGCTTGCAATATAGCAGTATATTTGATCAATCAAGCACCATCATCTCTATTGAATTTCTATATTCCGGAAGAGACTTGGTTGGGTAAGTGAATTTCTTACAGTTATTTACTTTTTTTTGGGTGTGAAGCCTTTGCTCTTACTCCCAAGGAAAAATGGACTAAACTTGATCTGAGATCAAAGCATTGCATATTCGTTGGTTATGGCGAGAATAGTTATGATTTCAAATTATGGGATCCACTTGAACGAAAGATTAATCGGACTCATGATGTGGTGTTCAATGAACACACCTTTCTAGCCTTGCAATTTCAATCGATGGATTCCAAGGAAGATGTTCCTTTGTCTGCATTTGAGAACCATACTTCACAAGACTCATTTGTTTCTTTGCCTCCTACAACGGTTTATTCACCCACCTCTATTTTATAGCATGGTCCTCTTGATTCCTATCAGAATGATGAAGAGTCGATTGAAGACATCCAATAGGGTTATGGTGATGTGTCTTTTCCAAACATCTCTCAAAGAGGCGTTAATTATTCTCTTGAGGAAATTCGTTCCTCTTGGAACTCTGTATAGGACTCTTCACCTCATTGTTCGGTTCCACTTGAGTTTGCGCAGGACTCTTCACCAAGTTTTTCGGTCCCTCTTGAGCTTGCACAACAATTAGAGACAAGGGATTCTCGTGTTAACCATGGATGCACAAGAAATAAGACAGCACCTCTGTCCATGGACGCACAAGACATGAAGCAGCACCCACGATAGTAAGAAGTTGCAGAAATTGACTCTTATGTTGATCCGCCTCCAGCGCACAATGTCTCCAATGATACTTACTGCCATGGCCAGAATCAACTTCGGCCTACCTCTTCTACATCGATTATTCCATATGTTCCCAGTTATTACAAAAATGTAGTCTCTCAAGATAGAGAGCAGGGAACATTTGTTGACCAGCCAAGTCAATGTCTTGGAAAGAAATAGAGTGCTCTATAGGACACTCAAACAGGGACAAGAAAGGGAACTGAAATTTTATTTTCTAATGTGCCACCTAAGATACAACTTCGGCGGTATAGCAGGTAGAAGAAACTCCCAGGTAAATTCAATGATTTTGAATTACTACTAACTGATTACCCAGAATTATTATTTTTTGATCAAACATAGCCAGTAACTTTCAAACAAGCTTGCAATGATCCTCATAGTCAGAAATGGATGGAGGCAATGCAGGAAGAATTGGATTCTTTAAAATCTAATCTCACTTGGGATTTAGTTACACTTCCTTCTAGTAAGCGAGCCTTAAAAAATCGATGGGTCTATCGATTGAAAGAAGAAGGAGGAGGTAAGAAACGCTTCAAAGCCAGATTGGTTGTCAAAGGCTATGATTAGAAAAAGGGAATATATTTCAATGAAATTTTCTCTCCAGTCATTAGGATGACTTCTATTCATGCAGTCTTGGGTTTGGCAGCAGCGTGTGATCTTGAGCTTGAATAGCTCGATATTAAAACCACTTACCTTCATGGGGATATTGAAGAAGATTTATACATGGAGCAACCTGAAGATTTTGTCAAGAAAGGATAGGAACATCTCTATTGCAAGCTGAAACGAAGTCTCTATGGGCTTAAGCAAGCTCCTAGACAGTGGTATCACAAGTTTGATCATTTCATGATTGAGCATCATTTCATTCGATGTGAGTCTAATCCATGCATTTATTACAAGAAACTTGATACTGGTGAGTTTGTTTTATTATTACTTTATGTTGATGATAGCTAGTTACCGGTTCTAGCATGAACGTAGTTCGAGACTTGAAGCAAATTTTAGCTCAGAATTTTGCCATGAAATATTTAGGGGCTGCTAAACGAATTCTTGGTATGAACATAATCAGGGATAGGCAAAAGAAAGAAATCAAATTGTCTCAAGAAAAGTATGTTGCTCAAGTTTTGGATAGGTTTGGAATGAAGGATGCTAAACCCGTTGTCACTCCTTTAGCTGAACATTATCGGTTGTCCTCCGATATGTGTCCCAAGACACAAGAAGAAAGAGATTCTATGAAACATATTCCTTATTCATCCGCAGTTGGCAGTTTAATGTATGCCATGATTTGTACACGGCCTGATATCTCTCATGCAGTGGGAGAAATTAGTAGATTTATGAGCAATCCCGACAAAGCTCATTGAGAAGTTGTTAAGTGGATTTTGAGGTACTTGAAAGGTACTTCTAGTTATGCTTTATGTTTTCGTGGAGAGGGGCTTCAGTTACAGGGATATGTTGATTCCGATTTGGGAGGTGATTTGGACAAACGAAGATCTACATCAGCCTACGCCTTTACATTTGTTGGGGCAACGATCAGTTGGGTTTCCAAATTGCAAAAATATGTTGCTCTTTCTTCTGTCGAGGCTGATTATATGGTTCTATCTGAAGGAGCTAAAGAGTTGATTTGGTTACAACAATTATTGAGTGAGTTGGGATGTAAACAAAAAAAAATTGTTCTTTTTGTGACAGTATGAGTGCCATTTTTATGGAAAATAATCATACATCTCATCATCACTCCAAGAACATTAATTTACGACATCATTTTATTCACCATGTGGTTGAAGAGGGCAAGTTACAAGTGGCCAAAATTGATACTAATGTAAATCCAGTTGATGCTCTGACCAAGATCGTGACAAGAGAGAAGTTTGAATTTTGTAGGACTTCTCTCGGCCTTGTCAAACTCTGATAGCAAGTTCAAAGTAGGGGAATCTTTGACAGTGTGCAACAGTGATTGGGTTTCAAGTGGGAGATTGTTAAATATGAAACCCAATATTATTTACACTTACTTTATTTTCCCTCCTATTGTGTGACTGTTCAGCTTATTTGTCTACAAAGAGTTGAAGTAGTCTTTATATTTGTTGTATTCATTCAAACTGATGTTTAATAAAGGGTTCCTCTACTTTCAGTGTGGACATAGCCTATATGGTGAACCACAATAAATATTGGCGTTCGTGTGTTTCTAATTATGTTTCTCTTTCATTCTATTTTTTTGTACTTAATTAATTGATTGCTTTCATAATCTATCACAAAGAACTCATAAAGAAAGATTTCAAAAGATGTTGGGAATGGTAAACGAAGTAAAGATCTAGCCATACCAGGTGGATCACCGGGACCAATTCTAATAGGTGGAAAAATAACTACACAACAATCTTATACACACTTAATAAATGGATCATGGCAACAAAGTTGCCTAAAAAAAATGCTAAAAAATGTTAGTGAAAATAATGCTCACATAACAACTTTACCCTAATTAAATTGTAAACTTAACTTTACCCCTAACACTAATTATAGTTATAATTGTAATTCTAGCGCTACTTCTTACCATAATTTTAATTATAACCTTAACCTTCACCATAACCTTGACTCTAACCATAATTCTAATTATTCTTGAATTATAGTAAGAAGAATTAGGGTTAAAATTATAATATTATTAAAATTTATAAAATTAAGGTTATAATATTAATTATTTCAATTATATCTCTAAATTTTATTTTTTTATTCGACGAGGGTGTTCCTGCGACTCAGCCCAGCAGCCCAGCAACCCATACCTTGGGTACCTGGGGTGAGCTAAGGAAGACTAGCCCCTTGTGGGTGGACATCATAGCCCGCATATAGGCCCACCAAATTATATCTCTAAAATTATTAATTATAACTCTAACCTTAATATATAATCATGAGTTTTAAAACATTTAAAAATAATTATTTAATATGTTTAAATTTATAATATAATTTTATTATCTCTCTTTATCTAAATTTGGGTTCATCTTTTTTCTTAGGTACCTTTTTATTTATTTATTAGATCTTATCTTATTCATGTGTTCACATATAGCTATACTTCCCCATTCATTATGTCTATTTTTTTACTATATTTTTATATTTTTTTTAATATAAATATTAGATGAATCTCACACTATAAATCTTGATCTTCAAAATATAAAAATAGTATTTAAATTTTTCCCACTTCAATTTATCATTTATGTTATTTGAGTTAAAAATATATATAAATCATACTCCCTATTTCATTATAGAAAAAAATGATATATAAGTTTTTATTAACTACATTTAAGCTTATTTTCATAATTTGTAGAAATACTGTTTTTTATTTTTTTCTATTTAATTAATCTTTCTATCTTAATTTTTTTTAAATTTATATTTAAAGATCTAAAAATAAACATGTTCTATAAAATATTCACTTGAAGACTTGATTACATTAAATGGCATACATCATTGAATCACTTATAAAATATCCTCAAAATAAAATACTAAACAACATATGAGAAAATTAAAATGCAACTTAAAATTATTCAATTATCAACTACTATAATTTTGAGTAACTTAACCTAAAATCTTCACAAATTTTAAGATTTTAATTTTTTAGGCGTGGTTCTTATTCTTCAAATAGGTGGAAAAATAATTTTTGAAATTTGAAAAGTAAAAAATCGTGCATTTAACTTTAAGAAACTTCAAATATAATGTATTAAAATTAAAATATATGGTATAAAAAATAAATAATGAAATTTTATTAGGTACAAGCAAAACATTTAATCACTAATTAAAACACAAATGGTGCCCATAGTTTCCTTGACAAGAACTAATAAGCTTAAATTTTATCCATTTCAATAATTATTACTAGAAATATTTACACAATTTCCGAAATGTTGTTTTCCTCTTCTCCACAATAATTACTTATTATTCTATCTTTCCTTTACACAAGTCAAACAAAAATAGTCTTTATTCTAAACATTTATTTACTTGTTATATCTTAAAATATAATTAAAAAATTATTATCTAATATATGAAAAATAATCTAATAACAAATTAAAATATATATACTATATAATATATAACATATAATATATAATTATATATATTGATTCATAAGAGAAGTATATTAGATATCAAAAAAAGGAGTACAATATGTCTGCATAGCAGGGAAAATGTTCAGAATGCATCCCAAACCCTTACATGACCCTCAAAATTGCAAAGTTGACCTGCCAAGATTGTCTACCAAGACCAACCATATCAACCGCAATGAGTAGAGGGAACAAAACACAAACTAAAAGCTACTAAACTGTTTACAAAAAGTGAACATTTAAACCCAACCAGACATACTACCACACATGCTGCCACACCCAACCCATAGAACTTGGCTAAAAGCCATTCAATTTGGCAAATTGATCAAATTTCATCATGCAATCCAAACCTTCCACCATCTCCAACCCAAGCATATTCTTCAAGAAGCTAACACCATATGTCGCAATCTAGCAATGGAAAACTAGAGCCATGCCCTTGAGCTCCAACAGTAAAGGGTACACATGGATGATCTTTCCTACCACCTTAACCAAAGGAAAATCATGAGCCCGCGGTGCAGCCTGTCCCAGCAATGCAAATTTTAGCACCTTGTCCAAACCACCCAGAATCTTATTCTTGAACAACTTGGAGATGATTGCCTTTGCTTCACCCTTTGGAGTCCTCATGTCCAAAAGTGACGCAAGAAAATGGGAAGCAATGTGGGTGTTCACCCTGAAGCACTCACAATTCTACAAGAATTCTTTGCCCACAATTCTGCAAAAATTCTTTGCCCAGTACCATTTTAACTGCCACCAGTGCCACATGAGGGTAAATCATCAAAAGAATCCACTTCTACCACTGGTCAGTAATGTGTTTGAAGGCTATTTGTCACACCTTATAGCCGAGTTGAATTGGAGTGTCTTTCCTAATTCTAACCACGGCCTCCGTCGAAACCTCCACAGTAAATTTGGAGTGTTTTGCCATCTGTATGTAGAGAAAACCGGTAGAAAACGAAAGAGACGATAAGAGAAATGAGGGATCTGCCAACTACTTTATATAAAAAAAGTAACCCTCGAGTTTGTTACTCTTTGCATCAACCAACGTGCTCGGTTGGATAGCCTACTCATCATCCATTTGTCCCATGACTGGCTGCTTAAACACCGTCTGATTCCAATTGGGGTTATGGCCATGATAAGCCAAAATATCTAAGCAATATATCATGATGGATAGAGCCACCAACCCAAGGCATGCCAAACAATAAACTCTTGCAATTAACTCCCATCAAGTGGCTGCAAGGAAACAAGCCCACCACGGGTTCCCCATTAGAGAAATTTCAACGTGTGTTATGGGAATGCTAACTCATCCAAACAATCCAAGTTGGCCATTATCTGCCTACTCCTGGAAACAGTCATGGTCTCTCCACATCCTTGTGATGGAGAGATTCTCACCCTACTGCCCACTATCAACTGTCAACTATTAGGTTCACACTTCCTTTAATGTTGACCCGTCAACCCCCAGGTTGGAGAGGAAATCGACCTCTATATTACCCTCTTTGAGAATGTGGTTAATCATAACTTATTCAAGCCGATCCAACCAACCTAAAGTGATTTCCAACTTGGCACCCAACTTCCAATTCTAAACCTTTTTCGTCCTCAAGGCGTTGATCAAAGTGAGGAGTCACCCTCAATAACCACTTTCCCTAGCCCAAGCTCGACACAAAAACCCAAACCCAGAATCAGAGCTTGGAACTCAGTCACGTTATTAGCTCCCTCTAGGAGAGGAGATGCCAATCTGCCTAGAGTGTGACCACTATTTTTTATTATACAACCAGCACCTGAGATTCTGGGGTTGCCCCTGGAAGCTCCATCAAAATTTAGCTTAGCCCACCCCACATCTAGTGGAGCCCAACTTAGTCTGCTTCTCTCCTCTGTCGTGCCTACACCACCTTACCCTACAAATGAAGAGGACTTCAGGCCTACCCAACACCTTTGGACCCTGGCATCCCAAACAGTAAAATTTAATTTTTTGGGGTTGATCATCTCTGACCTAGAGTTGGCTAGTTCAACTATGCTAGCCTCCATTTTGATTTGGAACCTCAATTCTAAAATCAGCTTTTCCTAAAAAATTCTTTGATTTTGTTGCTTCCATATTTCCCAAATGAGGATTGAGGGGATAATAATCCAAAGAGTACCAAACATTGCCTATCTATAATGAGTTGGCCAAACCCTAAGTAGATCTATTAAACTAGCCAGGAACGTTGAGGACCAAGAAAGCTTGGCACATAGCCAAGTCCAGCAACTCTGGGTGTATTTACAACACAGAAATAAATGATCCCTTGTCTCCTCCTCCATTTTGCACAGAGGACAACATGATGGCCCGAGGTCGCCCAATTTTTTGAACCTATCCACTGTGAAAGACCTACCCTACACCATTGCCCAGGTGAATAAACCATCTTTTGGTAAACATAGTTTTTCCTAGCATAAACTAATCAAAAAATTGGAGTCAAAACCACCTTCTAGAGAGAGAGAGCCTCATACCCGTCCTTCACCTTATGTTCACCATTTGGCGATGCATTCCATCTAATTTTGTTGTTCCCTTGCCTAAGGAAGACTTTTCGAGCCTCCATAAACTTCTCATACAATACCACTTCATGCCCCTAGAAGCCCAACAATCTGATGTTCTTCCATTTGTTATATATTCCTCCCTATAGAGGCCGGTCTTCTAGATAATTTCTTACCCTATCACCCCATGCCTATGTAGTAGAAACTCTTACTTAAGCGAAATCTTCAATAAGAGACATTTTTCCAAATCCATCCCAAGAGTCTTCCCAAAACAGCGTTGTTCGGCCATCCCTGATCTCCTAAGTAAGATAGTCCAACACTAAATCTTGCAAACTATAGATGAAGTTCCATATTCTGGATCCTTTTGGAAGGTGGATAGAAGTTAACATCGAATGCTCACCCTCATCTAGATACTTTGCTCTAAGGAGTTTAACCCATTTAAATTGTTGTTTAGTATGAATGACCCAAACCAATTTTTCCCCCAAGGCCTTGTTTTGGAGCAGTAAAATTTTTAAGCCTGCACCATCAGCCTCTTTTTTTCACACTTTTTTCCATTTGATTAAAGGTAACTTGTGTTGCTCTCAGTTTCCTTTCCAAAAAAAATCCTTCATTTGTTTATTGATGGATTTTCTAGCCCCTGCAAATAGCGGAAAACATGACATTAAGTGTGTTTTTGATAAGATAAGAAGCATTTATAGGGTGTTGTACCCTTCACACAGAAAGCCCAAAGAGCTAAAGGAAAGCATAGTTCAAACAAAACTTGAACTAGAAAAACACACAGAAATAGCTCACCATCAGCTATAGAACAACCAAAAAATTAGCCAACCCTTGAAACAAAGGGATCTAAACTGACTCCTCAAACCCGAGGCCAAGAAGAGGCAACAGATTTGGGGAGAGCCTTCTTATTCCGCATCACAATCGACCAGGAAATCCTGGAATCGAGAACCAACGAGTGAGGCGAGGATAGAAGATTCACAACGGCCAACCTGGGAAAGGAGACAATGCATATGAGGGAGTCGGCTATGAAGCAATTGAGATAGGAGCTACCAAAGGTCCGATAGAGTCGATCAACAAAGGATGGGAAGATTCTGACATAACAGCGACAACAGAAGGTTTCAAAGAAATAGAGACAACAAAAGGCTCTGCAGCAAGGATAGCCAAAAGAGGGTCCTTGGTAGGCTCATGAAGGCCATCCTCCTCAAAGGAACTAACCGAAGGGGGAGAACCAACAGTGAGGTGGTCCGTAGAAGTATTCTTCCACCAAGTAGCAGCACTCTTGCGGCGAACAAGAGGGAAACCAAAGGCCAAATGACCAGTGGAGAAGCACCTCCTGCACTGGAAGGGGAGGCCCTCATAGTCCAGCAACTACATCCAAGGTTTGTCCTCCACCATTAATATCACATCCCCAAGGAGAGGTTTGGAGATGTCCAAATCTACTAACACCCGAGCCACCATAGTATGCCCTAAATTTGGAGTAGTGGAGTCCACCATTAGGAACCGTCCAATGGAGTTTCCAATAGCTTCATAACATGAATCCTCCCAAAACTAGAGAGGGAGATTTAGTAATCGAACCCAAACAAGTTCGGTAAATTAACCAGCTAAGTGAGCGGATTGAAAGAGCGAGACCAAGGCCTGATGGACAGCGAATGAACCCCCCACATCCACCCCCTACCCAACACACAATCCCACTCTACAACAAAGGCAAAGGTAGCTAGGAAGAAACCCCTAGCACAGGGATAAAGCTCAATCTTCCCAAAAACAACAAGCTTCCAAGAGGTAGAAATCAAATCATGGAGATCGGGGAGGGAGGGCCATAAGCCATTGAACCTACAAACTACACCCTATTTCAGATAGTAGTCCTCATTTTCCACAACTTCAGGTCCACATACCACAACCGAGGAGGCATGAGCACAGGGCAGAGGTTTTACCCTAGTCAGAGCAGGCATAGATCGAGCACCATCCTTGGAAACTGCCTCATAGAAATATTTATGAAGGCGGCCCAAAGGAAGAAGACCACCAGCAAGGAGAGAAGCATGAACATAAGGTGGATGCCCCACATCCACGCAACCCCCACACCCACACAAAGATTTGGATGAGCTGCTATAGCAAATAGGGGGAACTCCAAATGGAGGAGAAGGGGCCCCACACATTCGACCACCACCACTAGCTATGAGATCTACGCCAGGAACACCACCGTCCTTCTTCAGAATCCCCAACGCACTCCCCAGTCTACAGCCAACCACTTCCAAAGGAGACATAGCAGGGGCTACCAACACAGGAAGTCGTTGCACATTTTGAAAAAAAATCCCGCTTAAAGACTTCACTTCAGCTCTTCTCATCACTTTGCTGATCAATTCAAATTAAGTATGTTGGTAATATGACTGATTTCAACATCATTAGACGCTCGGCCCACGAGAGCCATCTACATTTCCATGATGTCATTCTATCTTTCAGTTTCCCAATTAGATCACTCCAAAGGCTTCCACTTTTGACCCCTTTGTCCAATGGCAGACCGACATGTCTACATGGTACCTCCCCTTTTTTGAAACAAAGGATCCTAAAAATCTGAATTTCACAGGCTATCAATGTGTTCAAGAAAAAAACTTTGAACTTGGTGGTATTGATCTCTTGCCCAGCTTATCATATTGACCTTATCATATGCCTTCCTAATGTCCATCTTTAGCAGCATTGTTGGCTTTTTCAATTTTTGCACTAAATGAATCACTTCTTGGGTAATAAATTCTTCCATTGAATCAGGTTTTTCCTTCTTTGGAATGAGAGCAATAAATATGTTATTTCTTTCTTTTAGGGATTTACCTGTCACTCTTAGATCTTCAATTTCCTCACACACATCTTTCTCTACAATATCCCAGTATTTTTGAAAGATCACGGGAAAGCCATCAAGACCCGGGGCCTTTTTCGGATGCAATTGGAACAAAGCTATTTTGATTTCCTCCTATGAGAATTTCAAGAAAAGTCACTTATTCTAATCCTCAGTCACCACCCTAGGAATGTTCCTTAATAACTCATTTTGTGCCCATAGGTTGGAACCTTCATAATCATTCAGGAGGGCTTGGAAAAATTCAACTGCCATCTTCCTTATTTTTGTTGGTTCATCCACCATTCTTCCATTCAGGCCTTTGATGACAAATTTTTTGTTAATTTCCCTTCTAGCTTTTGTTGAGTTATGAAAGAAATTCATATTTCTATCACCAGCTTTTAGCCAAACTTCTCTGGATTTCTACCACCAAAAAATCTCTTCTTTTTCCAAGACTTCATTTAGCCTCCCTAGTAGTGTTTTCTCCTCTTCAAATCTATTTGCATCCATTCCCACTGCAATCACTTTCCTCTCTACCTCTTGTAATGCATCTTCAATTTGTTTCCTTTCTTCAAAGATGTTTTTGAACCATGCTTTATTTCATTGCTTAAGGTTCTTGTTAAAAAAATTTAATTTCATCATTACATTGAACATTTTGGATCCACCAGGATTACAATCCAACCACCACTACCTGACCAAATCTTCAAGATTCATATCTTTGATCCACATTGATTCAAACTTAAAGGGGCACCTGACTAGACTTCTTTCACCACAAATTTCCAATTCAACTGGGAAATGATCCGACCTCACACCAAGAAGAATCTTGCATTCTAGGGTGAATGGGAATCTGCCCAAGTCACCTTTCAAGAGGAATCTACCGAGTTTCTTTACTATACTACAAAAGCCTTTCCTCCTATTTGTCCAAGTTTAATTATCGTTCCCCATTTGCACTTCCATTAGCAAATTCCGATCAAAAAACCTTTTAAAATATGTCTGAGATTGAAGTGCCCTTGCAACACCACCTCTTTTGTCTTTTGATTTTAGGATGACATCAAAATCCCCCCAAAATACAAAAATATTGCATGAACTAATTCATAGCCCGCTCCAATTCTTGCCAAACTAATCTTTTCTGAATGCATGAAATTGGGCTATAAAAATTTATAAGTAAAAAACTTAAAGATTTGATAGAAGACTCCTTACCCAGCATGTCAACCAGTGTCTACCAATTTTCATACACTCGACAAGCACCGACAGTGGTTTCCAAACAATCAACAAACTACCCGAGACCCCATCAACATTAACCCCAACAAACCTCCTAGACTTCCACTTTCTTTTTAGCTTTTTCCTTTCCTCTTCATCCAATTTTGTTTCCTGCAGCAACCCTACATGTATATGAAATCTATCTAACTGGTGCCTAACTAGGCACCGTTTGTTAGGGATGTTTAATCCCCTAACATTCCAAGTTAAGATTTTCATAGCTGTTCAGGAAGAACTGATCTCTTCCCTACTTTCAACATCTCCAAAATATTCTTCTGACCACTTGCCTCCCCATCCCATTTTAGTTTCTCCTAGTTCATAATTTTGCCTCTTCTTTTTCTTTCCCCACAGTCTGGGGATGATTTTTGCATATCCTTCAGGCTTATGCCTATCTTCTTGCCTTCACCATGCTCC
Organism: Sequoiadendron giganteum; assembly: GCA_007115665.2. Lineage (NCBI taxonomy): Eukaryota > Viridiplantae > Streptophyta > Pinopsida > Cupressales > Cupressaceae > Sequoiadendron > Sequoiadendron giganteum. Next base: position 495,373,346 of record CM021107.1, read on the forward strand.
AACTCTTTGACTTTCTTCTTTTTCCCTAATGCCTAGCCAAACATATCATCATCTTCCAGACCTGGACAATTCATCCAGTCATCAAAATCGTCCTCTTCATCCATCCTTAGTGAACCACTCTTAGCCACCTTGGCGTGCTCCACAATCTCATTGCCCTCCTTAATTAGGGAGTCCAAATCCTCTTTCTTACACCTATTGCCTCATAATTCTATGGCTTCTACCACTTTATCCTTCAATTAACCCTCAAGATCCTCCTAGATTCCAATGTCTGCATTGCCTCCTTTGCCTCAATGGCGCACGCAGGAGTAGGTGATGTTCGAAGGAGAAATGAAGTAGATCAAGGGTTTGCAGTCAGGAAAGAAGGCTTGAATATACCAAATAGATAAAATACAAATAATTTGTTCTTGTTAAAGGCCATGTCAGTGTATACTTAATGCTTGAATATCCACATGATGACCTAAGCCTACTTAGGCATTTATTGTGCAGGCTGATATTTTCCTCATGAGCTAGAGTGGAGAGGTGTCTATACACCTCAACACCTCATGCTAGGATATTTCTCCTATGTTGGGATATTTATCCTATATATGTTGACCTCTGGCTATCTAAATATGTAGATTGACATTATGCAGTTTATGCATTAATTGTGCTTGTCAAATATCTCTGTCTCCTAGTTCTCACATGGTATCAGAGCCATTCAAAGATGTTTTCAGGCCATTGACGAATGCATGCATGCTCATTCCCATTTTTTCTGTTGAAGAGGGGGGACCCTATTCAAAATAGAAAGGCATTTTTCTCTGAAAGAAGAAGGCACAATTTTAAACCTGCGCATTATTGGAGAGGGGCATTTTTTTACACAGACGTTAATCCTTTGTTTCACCCCTCCATTTCTTTATTGTGAAAAAGGTGATTGAATTTGTGCTCAGGCATATTAATTCTCTTCGGTAGGCTATTTTTTATAGACCGAATTATAGGTTTTGGCAGGTAGACTATTTTTCTGCACATTGGAAGCGATCAGCTGTGTGAAGGTCGAATTCATTGTGCAGAGAGAAATTGAAGGGGCGATGGTGGAAGGAGGATCGAGGCATTTTCATCAAATCTCATGAACATTCATCAGCCACAATTTGGTGTTGATGGTCACGATTTTGACTGTTGTAGGCCGTGTGATCTCCTCTTTGCAGTCTCGTTCCTATTTTTTAGCCGATCTTGCTGAGTAGAGGTGCTATTAGAGGTCTCATACAAGCAGAGGAAGGGGTGGATCAATAGCTGAAGAGAGGAGGCATGAAAATCCTGCTCCATTAGGGTGATTCAAATCTAGTTTTGACAGGTCACATGGGGTTTTAGCCCTATGTTTTTTCCAGCCCATGAGGGCTTAATTTGGTTTTTAATTTTTCCTCTTTCTAACTCTTCTTATAATATTTGATTTTCCAAATTTGTAAATGCAAACTTTTTCATTGGTGTAAATTTGCAATAGGGTGAAAATTAAAATTTTCAAACTTTATTCAATGATTGTGATTTAGCACTAACATATAAAGTGCCTTTTTTCATCATCATTCTTGTATGAAAATATATGCACTACAATAAAGTGCCAAACAAAGGCGGAAATCAAAAATATTAAAAAAAGGGGTGTCAAAGAGTTGTGGTTAAAAATCCACTCCAAATTTCTTTCTTTCAATTTTCTAAAATTTGAAGATCACAACTAAGCATGGAGCCCAGTTAGGTGATTAACCCTCTTACACCTTTTAACTACCATGAGTGGAAGTTGCAAGTACAACTTACCCTAAAAAACAAAGGTTTGTACAAAGTTACAATGGGTACTGAAAAGGAACCAAATGCTGCCAAGGACAAGGAGAAGTGGTTCAATAAGTATGACCAAGCCTTTGGATTCTTGTGTTTATGTCTTTCAAAAGAACTGTTATTTCATGTGGAGGCATTGAAAACCCCACATGAAGTATGGTCAACTCTTGAAAATTTATTTGGGAAAGTTGATGATATTAAAGGCCATGAGCTAGAAAATGAATTAATCAGCTTAAGTCCAAGTAATTACCCAACAATACAAGAATATTTCACCGGATTTAAGTCACTTCACCAACAACTTAAGGAATGTGGAATTGAGAAGAAAGATAATCAACTCATCTTAGCAACTCTTTCCAAGTTGGGATCTTCTTATTCTATTTTTGTGTCAACATTCTACTCTACAAAAAGGGATTTGGGTTCTAATTGGTCTATGCCAATTATAGATGACTTTATTGCTGATTTGTTCAAAGAACAAGATAAACTCATCTAGATGGGGGGCATAGTATCCTACAAGTCACATGCTTTAGTATCAGAAAGTATAAAATCTAAAGGATTGACAAACAAAAATGAAGAAAGAAAAGATAAGGAAATACAAAGGGGAAAATCACAAAAGGAGGAAAATACTAAGAAATATGTCAAGTGTTTGTTTTGTAAGAAATTGGGGCATAATGAACTTGACTGTATGAGGAAACAAATAAATGATCTTACTCAAATCATTGAGGAAAGTAAGATTGTAAATTTTGGATCTTCATCGTCTATAGACACTAAAAAGGCAAAAGAGAAGTCAAAAGGACATGTTCTCTAAGTGATTGCAAGAACTACTATATTACTTCTCTTGTTTTGTAAAATGTCTATTATTACTCTCTTATGGAGGAAATCATATATTGTACTTAGTGAAAGAAGTAGTACTTCTTCACATGTATAAATTTCATGCATCTTTTCTCTTTTTTGAAGGGTAGTTTTTTCCCATGGGGTTTTCTACTTTTCTCCACTTCCTGAGAGATTACTTTGTGCATGGGTACCTAACATGGCTAGTAATTGGGACCCATTTTATCCATGCCCACCTAAGTTATGCTTAAGGGGGGGTGTCAGTGTATACTTAATGCTTGCATATCCACATGATGACCTAAGCCTACTTAGGCATTTATTGTATAGGCTGATATTCTTCTCATGAGCTAGATTGGAGATGTGTCTATACACCTCAACACCTCATGCTGGGATATTTCTCCTACGCTGGGATATTTATCCTATGTATGTTGACCTCTGGCTGTCTAAATATATAGATTGACATTATGCAGTTTATGCATTAATTGTGCTTGTCAAATATCTCTGTCTCCGGGTTCTCACAGACCATATACATGAAATGTAAGTACTTCATTCTTCTTGTAAAATACCACACACATATTTGAAATGCAAGTAAATTTTGGAACTAATTGATCTTCACCAACCCTAGTAATGAATCAAGATGATGGGCCATTTCCAACAATAGAGTAAACTGACACAATAGTAGAGGGGGACACAATAGCGGAGGGGGCTAAGTCAAAACCTCATTTGGCATACCTTCTTATTTGATATACTATTGTAGTAGCCCCTCCAATTTTATAGCCACTAGTCAAGGCATTGGTGGTTGACAAAAAAAGAATCACAAATATTGAAATCAACAATTACTCCTTTATTAAAATTTTATAATCAAATTACAAATCACACTTTTATTCATTTTCCATCTACCGTGGCTCTATTCTAAGCTACATTTATTTCTTTCCTAAAAACTTCCTCTTAGCATTTTAATTCTCTTTACTTGCATATAACTTCCCTTAGATGTGGTAAGACCTCTTTTCCACTTTCTCTTATTTACATCTACAATTTCATTACCTGCACAACCTCTTTTCAAATTTTCAATGTAGCTTCAATCAACTAAATTTCCTAATTATAGGCTCTACTTCCTTCATGAAGCACAACCTCTTTTCAAAATTCAAAACTACTAGGGTCGAACGAGTACAATAAGATAGGGGTGAGCGGGAGGAGGAAGTGGAGATTGATTTGATTCATTAGAGATCAATTCTCTAGAAAAAACTAATCTACCTCACTATTGGTCCCCACCCAAGGTAGACCCCACCGCCCTATTTGCAAAACACACCACCCAAGGTGTATAGGGTGGTGGGGTTTTCCTTGGGTGGGGAAGCAAGTTATGGCCTATGGACTAACAAAAATAGCATTAGAGGTGATCACATGAAATCAAGTTAACCAACTTGCATTACTCCTCAATCCTTGAAACTACATGGAAAAAGGGGGTGCATTTATAGCCCTTTCGGAGATTGGTATTGGGATAATGCTTGAACTCTGTTAATCCTATTTGTCTTCCCTTTATGATTGTGTGGGAATTTTTTTACCTTTTCTATGTTGTTCCTCTATTGTTGCACACTATATATTCTTTTCTCTGTTTTTGTAGCCATATCTCTTCCTCTTCTTTTTTGATTTTTCTTTGCACCCCTCCAACTTATCAAGCATTTAATCATTTAATAATAATAATATGTCTTTGATGTTAATTTTCCTTTGTTCTCATCACTAAATAATTCATTTTCATTTTAATTTTTAAAACCACATCTCCATGGTGTGACCCCCGTAACACTCTTTAATCTGTATAAATAATATTTTACTTCAAATTTTATTTTCTTTACCTCACTTTCTTTTGGATCAACTGCTCATACTCTTTCCTTCACTTAGTCATAATATTTAAAATTATCTTCAAACTGAGCGGTCTCCCTTATGTCATTAAATTAGTATCCTTATTTTTTTATTATCTCTTGTGCATATCTATGTTGTAATGATTGTGAGACATTTATATCTTTCTTTCCCATATGGTGCTAATTATTTGAATTCTTATTTTACAACCATTTGGAGAAAATAAAAATATGCCAATTTGATGGAGTAGGGTGTCGATAGGTGAAAAACTTGAAGTTATCTAATTCACATAAAAAAATGATGTCCAAGATTGAAATGGTACCCTATGGACCCCTTCAAAAGGATTTTACTCAAAACCTCCAAAATTGTGAGATATTAAACTTTCCATAAATTGACAAGCCTGAACATGAAGTTTTAATATCTCCCAAATTGTGTGTGTGATGATCATGAAATCTTTGCCATAAAATTTTAAATATCTTCAACCATCTTCCAAAAACCTATTTTTGGGTGATGTCAATTGTCAATCTACCCAGATGCTCCTCCACCAGACACACCGAGTAAGAAGTTTGTGAGCATAGGCTCACAAAGGTGGAGTTGAGTAGTCAAACTACTCTTCTAGATTGCAACCAATTTACAACAAACTCCATTATTGGGATAAGTTCACAAATTCATTTATTCTTCCTCCTCTTTCACCATCTAGCTGGAACATTCACCATCTTCTTCCAAAAAAAATTTACTCTTCCTCCTTTCTCTCATGGACTTGCATCCACCATGTACTATTATCCTCCACTAAATACTCCCTACTCTCCTCTTCTCCTTTATGGGATCCATCCCATCACAAAAAACTACCTCCACGAAGTTCTACCTACACCATCCTCTACAATTTCTACACATAAACCTGCAACATCTACACACAAATCTACAACTGCAACTTTATCCTCTACAACAACATCCTCTTCTACTCTCACTATGGAAGAATAATCACATATGAAATCAAAATGTTCATAGATGACCTATTTTTACTTCACTACAACATTCATCTTCTTTCCTCCATTAGCAAGCTTACCAAAACACTCTTCTTCTACCACAAAAATCTACAACATTTAGTCATCCATGTCTTCACCATTTGCACTCTCTTCAGATTCCATCACTACAATCACATCCTCTATATCTGCATCTTCATTCTCTTCTACCATCATTGCTTCTACACTTGAATCCTCTTATTCACTATTTTCTTCTTCTTTCTCCAAGTCTTCCTTATGGAATAACCTATTTACTCTTGATATCCTTTCCACACTACCATGTTTCCAATCTACTCAATCTTGCATTTATATCAGTCATCATTAACAAAATATTCCTTTTTTCATACTACCTCTATTCATCCCATATCATGAGATTCTTCCTCAATAATATCCCCATCTCATTTGTTTCAATCTTTCACAACTCTCACCTCATGCTTTGCTATCTACAATCACACTTATTTTCAAAGCTCCTTAGCTCTCGATTACTCAGGGTTTCTCTCTACTTGGAAAAATCCTCACACAAGCTCTTCTTCACTGCACATCTTCTATTCTATCCATAGGTCCAAATGGATTCTCTCTATGAGCATGAACATATGCAAGATCTTAAACTTATACAAAAATTAGTATGGTGAGTTCAAAACTAAGCAAATATACTACTCAAATTAGATACTACAACATACTTCATAATGTAATCGAAGCAATCAAAAGATCAAGTAAACCAAATGAAAGCATGAAAAGAATCATAGTGAATACCTATCCCATAGTGGATTGGTGCACCTTTGATATGTAAAGGATCCCTTTCCCAATCCTCGATAAGCTTCAAGATTGATGATCAACAAAAATATGCAAGATGATGATGAACTCAAAAATGCCTATAGTGAAAATGCTCAAACTGTAGATGAAAATGAAGGAAAATAGCTTTCTATTCATAGAAAGACAAAATGGAGGAATGAGAAAATTGGAGCAATGTGGGATCATTCAACATCCAATGGCAAAGTGCCACTTGTCAAGATATGAATGGAGTAAGCTTGAGCACATTTTGGTCATTGTGCATTATAAATGCTATTAGGTGGATTTGAAATTTGAAAGTTGGCTTGTTGGAGGGACAAAAATAGTCTTAAAAGCCAAGTTGGAGACATATAAGAGAGGAATTAAATGCTTTGTTGGAAGGACAAATCCCATTTGGAGGGACTTTCAAATTTGGAGGAATATTCCCTTAAAGATGCCATGTTGAAAGAAAATAGAGATTTAATAAATCAATAAATGTATTTTCATGTGCAAGTGGCAAAATCTAGACGATGTGATAAAGAACATTAGAGATTTAATTAAATATTTGGATTTATTCAATTAAATGAAGAAACTTTAAAGATTAATTAAATAAAATTGATTTATTTAATTACAGAGAAGAAAATGATTTAATCAACTAAAATGATATATTTAATTAGATAAAGTTAAGTAGAAGGGGAAATATGATTTAATTAAATAAAGATTGATTTATTTAATTAAAAGAGGAAATATGATGAATCTTAATCAAATAAAGATTATTTGATTAAAATGGTTAGGAGAGGGATAATTAAGGACGAAATGAAATTAGTGATTTTGGATTAGGTGCATGTATATTTTACGTGCCTACATTTTGCCCCTCTTTGAAGAAATGTACCTGTTACATTGATTCAAAGAATGATGCCATCGAGATCGAAATTAAAAAAAATATAATTTTTTCATATGCCCCAGTAGAAGGAAGTACGTTTGTATATTGCCCCCTTGAGAGTTTGAGTGAAAATTTGAATTTGAGGGTCAATCTCGTGACAAAGAGGTTCAATATGGATGTATGGATGCTTAGACTAACAAATCTATATGATAATGATGATGCAAATGAATTTTTTTTAAGATACTTAGAATAACAAATCTATATTATCCTAAACAACTTAAATGATGATGCAATGCATTTGAGATGGATGAGATGGATGATGTTGTCCTATGATGATATGATGTGATTATGCAGGATGAGAGTGCGGATGCAAGATGAATTAATTGATGAAATGATATTATGTTAGTGTGAAAGAGGATAGAAGAATGAGAGGGATCAACCCTTGAATCTAAGAAGACGCAAAAGTCCAACAAGTTTATGAGTCATTGAAACTCTATTAGATTTTATGATGAATGATGATGATGTATTGCTTATCCAAGGATGGGAGAGATAAAGAACATAACTTTCCTTATGTTTGATAACACACATAGGTACGATGCATCAAGGTATAAAGAACTAGGATGGCATTGCACCTAGTGTGATGGACTTTGACTCGACAATCAGATAGGAGTATTCTTGTTCACACCTGACATACAAAACCTTATTTAGAATGCAATTCATATATTCTAAACATCTCGGACCAAAAGATAGAAAAGAAAGTCTTCCTATGTGGTCAACAAGACATCTAAAACACCTTCCCTACAAACCAAACAAAACATGCATAACCAAGTTATAAATTACAAGAACATCCAACAAGCACAGGAAATAAAAAGATAATGATCGTTGCCCCATTCCTTTATCTCTAAACCTTTTGATTAGGCATCATCAAGAGGTCCTTGGAATGAGCACAAAATAAGATAAGTCAAAAAAATACCAAGATAAAGTAAACAAACAAGCTAATGTTCTTTGTACCGCTAGCCAAGACTAAACTACAGTGATGCCTGATGTTGATGTCCATTGTAGGAAGGATGCATCATAGGACATGTTGTGATCAGGTGATGATGAGATTAACTGGATGATAAGCTATTGGTACCCCCAAGTTGATTAACTTGCTGACTTTGTAGTTTTCGAGTCAAACTCATTGACCCATGATTCATGAGTAGTGGTTCACAAGAACCCATCTCTCATGATAATGAATGGTCCACTCGGCACTCATTGCATCTAGATGATGCTCATAGAGGTGAAGCATTGGTCCGTCCCGGGAGGTCACCCATCCCAGTACTGCTCCAACTCAAGCGTGCTTAACCACAGAGTTTCCCCCAAGGTTAAGCCCACTTAGCTTGCTACCCCATTTGCAAAACCTTCAACAAGTGTTATGCCTTATGAACCATTCATTATAGAGCCCCTTTAGCTCATCAATAGATAAGTAGGAGGTTTCTTCCACAATGTGTCAAATTATGATATTGCTATCAGGATTCAACTATGTAGTTTTCGAGTCAAACTCATTGACCCATGATTCATGAGTAGTGGTTCACAAGAATCCATCTCTCATGATAATGAATGGTCCACTCAGCACTCATTGCATCTAGGTGATGCTCATAGAGGTGAAGCATTGGTTCATCCCTAGACTTGAGACTTTGATGATTAAGCTTTTACTTTTAAACTTGCTAGACTTGCTTCTGATTGTTTTGCCAAAGGGTGAAAGCAACGATGATTTATTATGAGTGATGATTATTGCATGTGAAAGCGAGATGAGACAGATGCACCATTTTGGGTTTTTCAAATATTTGAATGTTTTTGGTGTTTTGAAATGTTTTGAGATTATTTTTTGGATTTTGAAATTTTTCATTTTTTTGGGTTTTCTGAGATTTTGACCAAGAACCTAACCTAAAAACCTATCCTAGGGGTCTCGAGAGCTGATCAATAGATTAGCCTTGCCTATGTTATACACGCAGAGACCATGTAGTTCGACTAATGAGTTGACCAATTTACAAGATGAAGATATAAACAAATGATGAATTGCCAGCTTATTATGGCAGACTCCTAAAGGACTGACCTAGGGTGTCTCGAGGGATGATCAAAGATCAACCTTGCCTACGGTCAAACTCGAAGATGACGTACATTGGTAAGATGACTATTTTTTCCTTTTTGGATTTTTGACATGTTCTAGATTTTGATATGATTTGGATGTTTTTGGATGTTTTTGGATGTTTTTGATTTTTTTGATGTTTTTTATTTTTTTGATGTTTTTGGATTTTTTGAAGGATTTTTATAATGTTTTTGGATTTTTGATTTTAAGAAGGATCGCAAGAATATACATGAATTCGATCCGATGCAGGTATAGGAACATGCCCATAGTGTGATGTGATAGACTACTTCGATACAGGTAGGAAAAGCTGACCTTAGGAATATGCCAAGTCGTACTAGGGTGGAACATGATATGAACACAGAATCAAGCTATGGTATAGATGCAAATCAGATGGTGGAAGGGTAAATGGAATGTAATGGATAAGTGAGTGTGCAAAATACGCCATGAAGATCTTGGTGGATGGAGAGTGCTTTATTTACACTTGGCGCCTGTTTTCTAGGTTTCCACCAAGGTACTTGTCTAAAGGACCACCAAAGTGGTTTTCACTAGAGGAAGATTTTTTTTCTTTACTGTTTTTTAATCCTTTTTCTGATTTTTTTGGATTTTCGTATTTTTGTATTTTTTTGGTTTTACCCTTAAAAGATTAGGCATAAAAATTTTTGAGATGGGAGCTATTCATGGGCTCTTGCGGAGGTTCACCTTTCAGTGTTGATAACTGATATGCCCTTGACTTGTACCTTGTTGTGATGATAAATGGTCTGAACTAGTTGGGTTCAAATTTTCCCTTGCTATTCGGATTTGGCACATTCCTTTGATTCTCCTTCAGTACTCGCTCGCCAACTTGGAAGGTCTGCCTCCTGATTTTCTTGTTGTAGTTATGTTTGAAGTGATTCTGATAGACTTGAAGGTGACTTAGGGCATCCATGCACCGTTCATCTAGTAGTTCTAGCTCATTTAGCTGTGACGCCCGATATTCCTCAGTAATGATATTTTGCAGTGATATCCTCAAAGACAGGAGTTTGATCTCAATGGGGAGAATGGCTTCAAATCTGTAGACTAGGGAGAAGGGGGTGGCACCTATTGGTGTATGAATGCTTGTGCGATAGGACCATAAGGTTGGATTTAGTTACAGATGCCAGTCATGACCAATGTCATTGATTGTTTTCTTAAGGATTTTTAGAATGGTTTTATTGGTGGCTTCTGCTTGGCCATTGCCTTGGGGGTAATTCAGAGTGGAAAAGCGATGTTGGATGTTGGATTTTTGGCAAAGGACACGAACATCCTAATCTTTGAAAGGTGTCTCATTATCTGAGATAATGGCTTGGGGGACACAGTATCAAAAAATGAGGTAGTTCGAGATGAACTTAGATATTTGCTTTCTAGTTATGTGGGTCATGGGAATGGCTTCAACCCACTTCATAAAGTACTTTGTGGTGGTGAGATCGAGCCCCCAATGCGAAAAGGGCCAAGGTGTGATAATGGGGTGGAGTTCTTGAGCTAGTGCGTGGATAAGGTCCCCATGTTGTTGAAACTACAATGATCTTCTAACAAAGTCATGTGCGTCCCTTTCCATTATGGGCCAATAGTATCTGGTTCTCATCAATTTCTTAGCCAAAGTCATATCGCTTGAGTGTGAACCAAAAATGTCATTGTGTACCTCGATTAAATCAATCAGGGCTTCCTCAGTATTTATGCAACGTAATAGGGTCCCTTTGATGCTCCTACAGTAGAGGGTTTCTCCTAGGATGACAAAGCGGGTTGACTTCTTGATGAAGGCTCGTTTAAGGTTTGGGGTTATGTCGGCAGGGAGGACTCCTATTCTTAAGTAAGTGTAAATATCATGGTACCAGGGATCACCGAGACCAACGAGTTCACACACGAATCCAGACTCTGGTACCTCGAATGCTAGTATGAGAAGCTACTCTACAAGGAATTCTTGTTTTGGGATGTTGTGTGCGATCTCCAAGAGTGATATGATTGTGGCCATAGCATCTACTTCCTTGTTGTTAGCCCTTGGTATCTACTCAAAGGTGACATCAATAAAGGATTCTTTGAGGCTCTCCATGAATTTATTGTATGGAGTTAGGTTGTTGTCCTTTGTTTGGTATTCGATATTGACTTGGTTGATGATAAGTAGCAAATATCCATAAACCTTGAGTGCCATGATCCGCCATTGTGTAGAAATTCTTAATCCTATAACGAGAGCCTCATATTCGATGATGTTTGTGCAGGAAAAGGACAACTTATAAGATTTGGGTATGCAATCACCTTATGGCATTATGAAGAATATTCCAGCGCCTGACCCATGTTGTGTGTGAGATCCATCAAAGTACATTTTCTAGTGGTCTGCTACATTTATGTTGAAGATGGATTTGTTGGAAAACTCTGGGACCAATGGATTATCAGCATTCATGAGTGCTTCTGCTAGTTGGTCCACAATTTCTTGTCCTTTGATGGCCTTGCGCTCTACATATTCAATATCATGCTCTGTAGGATTATAACCCACTTAGCTATCCTTCTTGTGAGAGTTGCTTTGGAAAGTAGGTATTTGAGTGGATCTATTTTTGTGATTAGCTTGATCTGATGAGCCAGCATGTAGTTTCTGAACTTTTGAATTCCAAATATGACTGCTAGACAAGCTTTCTCAAAAGGTGTTTAGTTTAGCTCATGTCCTACCATGGTCCTACTAATGTAATAGATATCTCTTTCCCTTCCATTTTCATCATGTTGGGCTAAGATAGCATTGAGAGTTGTCATTGTTGTTGATATGTATAGGATCAATGGTTTGCCTAGAATTGGTGGCATTAGAACTAGTAGTGTGAGTAGGTATTCCCTAATTTTGTTGAACACTTGGTCACATTTTTTGTCCCATTTGTATGCTACCCCCTTGTGGATTAGATGAGAATATGGGATCTATTTGTCTACCAACTATGCTCTAAATCTGCGGATAGACTAGAGCCTTCCTTGTGGGCCTCTTAGCTGCTTTAGTATCTTGGGTGCTTCCATTTCGAGGATCACCTTGACTTTGGAGGGATCTACCTCAATTCCTCTCATTGACACGATATACCCCAGGAGCTTGCCTGATTGTACTCTAAAGACACACTTCTTTGGGTTGAGTTAGACCTTGTACTTTTCAAATGGAGCTCAAAGCTGATATGTGGTCCCGTCTTTTCCTTGATTTAGCCAATATGTCCTCCACATAATCCTCCACCATCTTATGAATCATGTAATGAAAGATCAATGTCATGGATCTCTGATAAGTTGCTCCTACATTCTTTAGCCCAAATGGCATCATATTCCAGGAATAGGTTCCCCACAGACATGTGAATGTTGTCTTGTGTTGTTCCTCCTTTTCTACCATGATCTAATTATCTCCAGAGAACCTGTCCATTAGCGATAGCATCTCGTGTCTGACCATCATATCCATTATCATGTCAATGTTTGGTAGTGGAAAGTCATCCTTGGGACACACTTTGTTTAAGTCTCTAAAATCGGTGCAGATGCGGATGCCCCCAGTGAGTTTTGAAATAGGTACTAGGTTTGATACCCACTGTGGATAGTCAATCGGGCGTATGAACCCTACATCCAAGAGCTTTTGCAATTCCATTTTCACTAGCAAGGCTATTTGGGGATGCATCTTTCTCAGTTTTTGTCTCATAGGTTTTGCTTCAGGATATACAACCAAGTGATGAACTACTACTTCTGGGTCAAGCCCAGGCATGTCAACATAAGTCCATGCAAATTTTACCTTTCTTTCTTTCAGGAATGTAGCTCTGAGGTCCTTTTCTTCCATGAGAAGGGATTCAGCATAGAAAGTTATGTGTGGTAGCTCCTCCATTCCCAGGTTGATGGGATTGCATTGTTTTGCTAGGACCGCTGATTTTTCTTGATGAAGGGCAATGAGGGGAAGATTGAATCCTTCATCCTTAGGTGCCTCAAAGAGGTTTTCACCATTGAATGCATCCTTTATTTTTACTATTTTTGGGTCGAAGAGTGCCACAGTGTGGTTTTCACTCAAGTACATTGAGATTATTTTCAATTTCTCACTTTTTTGACTGAAGGTTTCAATCGTCTCCCCGTAATAGGCTTGAGTGTCCAGTGTAATGTCAAATCTAGCCTTATCATCTCCATATGGTACTGTATCCCTTAATCCCATGAACTCTGAGAGCGCCTCATCATTTTCAAATGTGTCCAATATCGGTTATCCTCGTTGGTCATAATCGATGAGTTGGGGGTAGAACAGGTTTATTTCGTGAGTTTGGTGGTCCGACTCAAAAGACAAGGTGCTAATCATGAGTAGGGAGGAGTCCTCAAAAAGCATGGGTAGGCTAGTTATGGTATCCTCGTCATCACTACTGGACTACAAACATCGATCACATCAAAGGTGAATTTATCTAAGGGAAGACCTATGGATACTGGTAGTCATAGGGTGGCTACCGTTAGCTGAGGGCGAGTCCTGACTGTGTTAACTGGGGGACTTCTGCCATGTATGGTTACACTCGGAGGGGTACACCCAAGGCCAAGAATTTTTATTTGTTTCTCAACAACAATAGGTTCCAATCAGCCATTGTTGTTCTTTCCCAGACTTCCATTTTTGTTATAGCCCATGCCCAACATTAATTGAAGTCCTTTGTTCACATCATCCATAGGAAGGGTTGGTATAGGTCTTTCATCTTGATAGAGGAGACTGGATACGTCTCGCTTGCCCACCACTTCTCGGCCTAGATCTCCCCAACTATTGAATCGGGAGGGATTTTCTCTGAAGGTTTGAGTTGTTGTAGTAGTGGGTTGTGGCTATCCATGGGATCTAGGGGATTGAGGTAACTCCCCGACTACAAAGGCTCCTTTCTTCATTATGTATTCTCCACACCCATTATCTTGGATTATAAGCTTGATGTCGGATATGTCAGGGATGGCGGGTGTCTTTTTCCTAGAAGTGGACGCTATATTGGATGGGTCTATATATGAATTTGAGGGGACTTTATAATACTTGGCTTCTAGGTTCTTGCAGTAGGCGAAGGGCTTAGGATCACCATAGATTGTGACCTCTTGGTTTTGGTATGAAAACTTGACGCATTGATGGAAAGTCGATGCAACTGCTTGCATCCCATGGATCCATGGGCGCCCCAGGAGAATGTTATATGGCAGATCAAGGTTAAGCACCTGACAAGTAGTTTCAATAATGGTTGGACCTACCTGAATAAGGAGTTGAATAGTACCCTGAGACACTCTTTCTTGATCGTCATAAGTCCTGATTGTGATACCCTTACCTTTTTCAATGGAATCTTTAGAGATTCCTAGATTCTTTATAAGCTTGAGTGAACAAATGTTGAGGCATGCACCCCCATCCACCAAGCCCCTTTTGACCTTATTTTTGTGAACCAGGACTTCAAGGTGGAGTGCATGGTTGTGAGATGGCTGGGAGGGAAAATATTGATCGAAAAACGTGAGGAGATTCGAAGTGGTGATGTTACCGACCATAGCTTGGAATTGCTCTGTATCAAGGTTGGTGGAGATGGTAAATGAAGCCAATGCTTCCTCAAGGATTTCTCTGTGGAGAACTGAAATCTTCAGTAACTCCATGATGGAGATCTGAGTAGGGGTTCTTTTTAATTGGTCAAGGACATTGTAACCATTAGGAATAGATTTACGGTTTGAGGTGGATGTCCTAGATGGTTGTGATGCCTCAGCAATGGTGACCTTGCCGCCACGTTTGGTGACTCTACAATCAGATTTGGATCCCTTGATGCTAACAACAGTGACCATTTCATCAAGGCATGCAACAACTCCTTCGTACACATGGCTCACATTTCCATATTTTTGCTTCCCTTTATTGTTTCCTTGGTTGTGACCGGGCATCGAATTCGTGTATATTTTTAGATCTTGATTACCAGATGGTTGCTCAAAATTTATGATTTTTTCATCGATGAGATCTTGGATCATGACATTTTTTAGTTTCATGCAGTTGGCAGTTGTATGCCCCTTGAGCTTATGATAATCGCAAAGGAAATTTTCATTTTACCAAGGTAGTTTTACCTGGGGCTCTTGGTAATTATCATAAATGGAGATTTTGATGAGGTTCTCATTGACCAACTTCTTCATGATAGATTTGATTGATTCCCCAAGGGCTGTGAATTTCCTCTTGGGAGGATATTTGTTTCGTGGAGGTGGTCCTCATTGATTATTGAGGTTGTTGACATGGTTGTGAGGTGGTTTTTGGGTTACCACATTGGCTTGCATGTTATTGTGATTATTGTTCTGCGATTGATGATGTGCTTGGACATTCTACCTTGGACCACTGATGACGACCTTAGCATCGACTACTCTATCATTGGTGACATTCTTGTTTTTCACCCATGTGCGAGGTTTATCATTATAGCTGGTGGATGGGTGACTATCTTGATGTTCAGGATATGTAGGTGTGCCCCCTTGTGCAATAAGGCCTCTTTCAATGTTGAGCGCCTTGGGGATCAATTGATCATATGTGGTGATGCACTGCATCTTTAGATAAAATGCTAAGTTTTTATCGATATTGGCAATGATAGTGGAAATTTGTTGCTCTTCTAGCATGGCCCATTTTCTCTGATTGGCCTTGGATCGCCATCATTGTAGGAAGGAAGTGAATGATTCCCCCTTTCCTTATTTCAGCATTGATAATTCCTCAAGACTAACATCCATTTTGATGTTGAATGCATAATTATAGAGGAATGTGTCTACAATTTCTTGGAATTTTTTGATGCCCATAGGCAGACGAGAGAACCAGTCCATGGCGGGACTATCCAGGGTCTAAGGAAATAGCCACATTAGATACGTATCATTCTACACAACTTCCATGCAATGTACTTGGAACTCCCTGATGTGATCTTCAGGATTTCCCAACCCATGATATTTGTCAAATTTGGGGATTTTGAATCCCTTTGGGAATGGTATCATTGTGAGGCTCATGTCAAAAGCATAGGGACACAGGTTGTCAAGTGTCCTTGTAGTTTTTCTTCATTGAATATCAAGCACTTGCAGTGAGAGAAGTTTGATTTTTGCTATCCATCATCTTGCGGATCAGGAGGTGGAGTGAACGTGTTTTGAGTGGGTTGGGGTGTTTGATTGACGGGTGGGGCATTGGTGGGGGTTTGCTGCAAGCTTTGTTGTACGATTACTGCTTGATTTTCTACTGAGCCAACAATGCTTGTTGTTGGTTGTGTTGTTGATATGCCAACAAAGCTTGTTGTTGGGATTTATGTTGAGTCACTAGCTACTATGCTTGGTAATCTTGCAGGGTTTTTTGATAGGCTTGTTGCCGGACTTCTTCCAACTATGCCTTATATTGGGCTTGTGCTTGCGCTTGTTAAGCTTGATACTAGGCTTGGGCTTGATCATGTGCGTGTTGGGATGATTGTGCGGCATGTGCGGCTTGTGCTGCTTGAGTTGCTTGCGCAGTTTGGGTAGCTTACTATTGTAATAAAGCTTGGGCTCGAACAGCCTGTTGTGCCTATTGTGCTTTTTTCCCTACTTGTTGGGCACCTAGCTGTGCAGCTTTTTGATTTTTGATTTGTTGGAGTTTCCTTTGATAGGTGGCTTGTCATGCTGCTTGCATTGTGATGCTGAATGAATTCGTCATGTTAGGTTTCAGCGATGGTGGTGGAGGATCAGGAATAGTGTTGACTATTGTGATGAGTGGAACACTCGTGTTGATGATTGAGGTTTGAGTTGTGGATGGCATGATTGAAATGCTTGGTCCTTGGGAAACCATGCTTTGAGAGGTTTGAGGAATATTAGATATATTGATTGTTGGGGTTGTTTGGATGGTTGCCATCTGTTGTTGCGATATTGATGGCAAAGCGAGAGGATTTGGTATGATGTTCTGATTCATGATAGGGCGGTTGTTTTGATTTGGTTGATTGATGGTGGGTAAAATAAAAAGACCTGACCCAAGGGGTGATTTGTATGTAAGTGGTAGAGGTGGAAATGGTGGAAAGATGGGCTATGCATTTTCTTGAATAGATGATGATGAGGGATCGAAGACTCTCCCTGCTTCGAACAAATCACCTTATCCTTGTGAGATCATAGGGAGATAGGTTTGCGTGTCTAGAGGATAGACTAGTGTTGCATGAAAAGAAGATGAATTGGTATGATTATGCAATGTGAGTGGGACATATGGGTGTAATGGATTTACTAGGATAGATTGGCCCAATATGGTGTTTGCATCCAATTCTTGGTTATTCACAAGGGGATGTGCTTCCCTTGCTAACAATTGGGGAAGTTGGAGAAATAGATGATTTGGTTTGCGGGATGCTTTGGGTGATGTTTTGATATGGAGGTATGGGTGGGATTGAAGGCATGATCCCAAGAGGTCTCTCCACAAGGGTTCTTAGGTCATAGTTAGAAGGGATTTAGCCCCTTCTTTGGCTAATTCAAGCATATATTGGGAGGGGTATAACCTCATCATAGCATTAACAATTCGATGATTTTCAAGATTTTGGACCATCTCAAGGATTTCATCTTCTGTCATCCCTAAGACGTTGTTGGTGATGTCTTCCACTTGACCTTCCTCTTAAGGATTTTGAGGTATTGGATGGGGATTGATTGGGAGATCAATGGATATCGTAGGGTTGAATTTTTTTTCAGTTTGACTTAGATTGCTCGAAGTGGATGTTTCTTTATTTTGATCCATGTTTTTCTTGTATTGAGATCGAGTTTGAACCATAAAATACAGATCAATTTTCAGGAATGTAAGAGATTAACCTCCAACACCTTAGATTGGTCTAAACTTTAGGCTCAAAGAAGAGAATCCAAGTTTGCTTTAAGGATCAAAGGATGGGGATGAGATACACGAAGGATGGATGGTGTGGATGATTAAACTCTTGAGAAATCTTGGAGGAGATACTATACTTTAGGATTTGTTTTAATTTGATTTGGATAGTGAACTTGCAAACTCTAAGAGGTTGGATGTTGTCCTAGAGTAGACTTGTACACAAGATGATAATTTGACTAAGTGTGTAAAGAAAGATTCATCAAGACACCCCTAGTCAAACAAGATGATTTTGGATAATGAACCTATAGACCTCAAGATGTTGGATTTATCATGAGAAATTTTTTTTCACAAGGATTGATAATTTGATCAAATATGTGGAGAAGGATTCATCTACACACATTTAACCAAACAAAATGATTTTGATTTTCCAAAATTCTAGTATGAATGATATTTTCAAGATTTTCAAGAGTTGTTAATGAGATGATTTTTGGTTGATATTTTGAGGGATGGATGAGAATGATTGATTTTGATCCTAGATTCAAACCTAGATAAAATTCCTTTTTACAAGACCTCGGTTTTGAAGAACATGCAATACTTCTTATGTGAGAAATGAAAACCTTTAGAAGAGACTTGGATTTTGTTGGTAATAAAATTCATACAAATTTGGATTGTTCTTTGAAGCTTTCTTGTAAAAATTATAGACCAACCTTTCTCTAACTTCAATAATTCTTTCAAGACGCTCCTCACGAGATTTAGGACTAAGGCTTTTGAACTTTGGTTTTTGGATTTAGATTTTGTGGGAAATCATTTGGAAGAACACATGTCTGGGGTTCAATTGTCTCTTAACTTTGCTTAATGAGTTATTTTTACCACAAACAATTCTTTGATTAAAGTTTCAAACTAGATGTCTAATGACCTAACTTCTTCTCATCCCACAAAGTCCATTATGTGGAGAATCGAGGAAATTAAGGAAAAAGTTTCCTAATGTTGACTTCAGTGAAAACAAATGATGATAAAACCCAAGTACTTAGATGCCTCTAAGGATGAAATCCCTAGGGCAAGCAAGAGCACTTGAATTCATCAAAGGTATTTTCTTCGCTAAAGGGTTTGAAATTTTGAAGATTTTGTGAATGTTTGTTTTCAAATGTTTTGAGATCCAAGCAAAGTGTTTTTTATTCCAAGAACATGCACAATCCTAAGATGAAAAGACAATATTCGTTGGGTTCCCACTTGGATAAATTCAGCTACGCTTACTCTTAGTGGATGATTAGATGCTTGACCAAACTGACTCCCCTCCATGATACACACTTCTCAGGTCAGCCAAGCATCAATACCCATGAATCTCCCATGGCATACTTCTCATCTATACTAAAAGTCATAATAATGTGGGGTGGGTGGCTTTAGAACGACCATTCTTGCACCAACAAATAGATTAGGATTTTGGCATTTCTAAACAAGGGGTTTTAATGTGGGCATTATGTTTATGGGGGACCATCCATACGGCAAGAGACCATTGTTGTCCTTCTTGTCGGAATGATCCTCGTGATACTCAAACTTTCCTTGAGTACCCACACTTATATACTGGTTAGAAGTCACTTGGATTTTAGTGTGTTACTAGTTGGGTCGTTCCCTTGGGGTGAGTCTTTTTTCCCACCAAGACAGGATCTCTATGGATAAAGAAAAAAGAGCAAGTACATCCGTAGTTTGATAGATCTTTGTTGAGAAACAAAGAGAGAAAAATCACGATGTAATCCACTCACACTCACAAGATTTGTTCAATTTTAAATCCAAATCAAAATGTGGAGGCACTTTTTGACAACTTAATATCACAAAAAGACTTTTGATTCTCAATTTCATCGTGAGGCGCGAGAGAAGCACATACTTCTTTTAGATGATATTACTTTGTGAAAAATATTACAAAACACCAAATGCACATGTTTATTTTAATTTCCAAAGGCAAAATTGAGTTCTTTTTAAAGCCTTGAAATCGAAATGTGAGAGTTTTTTGTCAAATTTTTAGAACCCAAATTGAAATTTTGTAAGTATCTAATGTTCTTTTTAACCCTTTGTAGTAAAAATGAAAGCTTTTGTAGTGTTCTTTTTAGAATCCAAAAGATATGAGTTGGCCTAAAATAGAAAACAAAAGCATAAAATGGAAGCTCTAAGCATTTAAAAATGCTTTGTCAATTTCAAGTTCAATGCTCAAATTTCTTCAACTCCAATCTGCTTGTTTTTGCTTGATTCCAATGCTCAATTCCAATGTCAACCTATCCCACAAACATTACAAAGTAAAATCTTAGAGATGAGATTTATTTCTAAGAATTAATGATAATATTTAATATTAAAATTTAAAACACAATTCCTAAATATAGATTTTAGCATTTCCCAAATAAAATTTGGATTCAAATCACATGAAATATTTAGCATTACAAATAAAAACACAATTCACTCTCTGAGTATGGCGTCCTAAAAAAATCAAATCAAGACCAATACCCATGTGAATACATGAAACTAAATGTAGATTTTGTAGCAAATTCGATTTGGGGATTCCAATTAATAGACAATCACAGTCAATACCAGAAATTTTGAACTTGGCTCTAGAATTCAGCCCCTACCATTTGACGTTGCCAATATACTTAAAACTCCTCAAAAAGAAAGATTGCAATTTCCCTCTTTTACTATAGTAAAAAGAATGTATTTTCCAAGCATTTTACTCTCCTATATTCCAACAAAAATTACAGAGCCGTTTTTTGCATTGCTGTCACGTTTTTCCCTTAGCTAGTGACAAAAAAACACTTAAAACATCATAAAAATTGATGTTTGGGCATGAAAAATGCCTTTGGTAACATTTTGGATGTGAGAACAACAAATATTTTGAACTCTACAGCATTAAAAATACACCCAATCTCCAAAAACGTGGCTGCATTCTTTATATTCCAACAAAAAATACAAATGCTTTTTTGGCATTGCTGTCACATTTTTCCCTTAGCTGGTGACAAAAAAACACTTAAAACATCATAAAAATTGAGGTTTGGGCATGAAAAATGCCCTAGGCAATATTTGGATGTGAGAACAACAATTATTTTGAAGTCTACAGCATTAAAAATACACCTAATCTCCAAAAACGTGTCTGCATTCTGTAACTTTTACCTCCTCTGGCCAGTTTCCAGACTTCAAATGTTGCATAGAATGAGTTGTATAATATCTATTTAATAGGTGTGTTAAATGCATTATATTTGAAGGAAGAATTATTTTAAAATGAACTAAATATAGAAAAAGAACAAAGATCTAGAATTCTTTTAGAATAAACTAAAATACAACAAAAGAACAGAGATCCAGAATTATTTTAGAATAAACTAAAATACAGCAAAAGAACATAGATCCGCCCTCCTTCTAGCGTCATTTTGAGAGCATAAAAATCTGCAAAATCTTAAACTTACACACACATTAGTATGGTGAGTTCAAAAGTAAGCAAATAGACTACTCCAATGAGATACTACAACATACTTCATAATGTAATCAAAGCAATCAAAAGATCAAGTAAACCAAATGAAAGCATGAAAACAAGCATAGTGCATACCTATCCCATAGTGGATTGGTGCACCTTTGATATGAAAAGGAACCCTTTCCCAATCCTTGATAAGCTTCAAGATTGATGATCAACAAAAAAATGCAAGATGATAATGAACTCAAAAATGTCTATAGTGCAAATGCTCAAACTCTGGATGAAAATGAAGGAAAAAAGCTTTCTATTTATAAAAAGACAAAATGGAGGAATGAAAAAAATGGAGCAATGTGGGATCATTCAACATCCAATGTCAAAGTGCCACTTGTCAAAATGTGAATGGAGGAAGCTTGAGCACATTTTGGTCATTGTGCATGATAAATGCTATTAGGTGGATTTGAAATTTGAAAGTTGGCTTGTTGGAGGGAGAAAAATAGTCTTAAAGATCAAATTAGAGACATGTAAGAGAGGATTTAAATGCTTTGTTGGAAGGAAAAATCCCATTTGGAGGGATTTTCAAATTTGGAGGAATATTCCCTTAGAGATTGATTTATTTAATTAAAAGGGGAAATATGATGAATTTTAATCAGATAAAGATTATTTGATTAAAATGGTTAGGAGAGGGATAATTAAGGATGAAATGAAATTACTGATTTTGGATTAGGTGCATGTATATTTTACATGCCTACACTCTCCACTCTCAAGATCCCCGATTGTGATACCATTTTGACGAAAAAAGAAACATAGTTATTGCAATCAAAAATTACTCCTTTATTCAAATTTTATAATTAGATTACAAATCACACTTTTATTCATTTGCCATCTACTATGGCTCTGTTCTAAGCTATATTTGTTTCTTTCATAGCAACTTCATCTCAACATTTTAATTCTCTTTACTTGCATATATCTTCCCTCAAGCATGGTGTGGCCATGAAATCTTCGCCATTAAACCTATTTTTGGGTGATGTCGATTGTCAATCTACTTGGATGCTCTTGCATGAGTGACAAAGGTAGAAACAACGTAGGTATAAAATTAAAAAATGGTCAATGGTTCCACACCCGACCCAATTTGATTGAACCAATGTTGTTCTAAATTTTTCTACAGATCAAAGAACAAAATCGTCTTGCTAGTATTTGGTACGAACTTCACACGAGCTTGAATTATTTATTTAATGTGTTAAAAATAATTATAGTTATATGTCTTACATTACACATAAAATTAAAATTATAAATACTTTTGAACAATTAAAGTGTTAATACTTTTATTTCTTTTAAAAACATATTTAAAAAATAAATCAATATTCACTATTTAATGAAAAATACTATTTTATTGAAACTTTATTTTATATAAAAAAATATTATTAATTTAATGAGATATTAAATAGTTTGATGATTAAATAATTAACAATAATTTTTTTTTAATTAGAATATAATTATTTTATTTTATTGTTCTATATATATAAACATACATGCATACATTTAAGTCTTAAGAGTAATGAAAAATTACTAAGCATCAATTACATATGGTATATTATGAATTTTTTATTTGTTTTTTTTTATTTATTTAAAAAAAGATGTAGAACTAACAAAATAAAAATATTTGCTTTAATTTTTGTATGTCTAAAAATAGATAGTAAAAATAAAATAATGATTATCATTCAAATAAAACATAATATTTTAATTAACTCTAACTTATATAAAATAGCTCAATGTTACTTTAATAAAATATTAAATATTTTGATAATTAAATAACTAATAACAATTTTACACTTTTTTAAATAGTAAAAAATTATCTTATTTTATTGATTTATACTAATACACATGTATGGATATAAAATAGTTTGAATTAAGTAGAAAGTTTGATTACATATGGTACATTAGATCCTTCATAAAAGACACTAGTAGCAAAAGAACTATAATAAATCATTGTTTCACACAATATCTATGTTTTGAAGACCCACCATATATCTAGAAAGGGATTATACAAAAGAGAGGTGTGGCTTCAAGAAGCCCCCAATAGCCTACATAAACTCAAACATCAGTAACAAGATAATTTGAGCCTTGTTCAAAATTAACCCATATCATTCCAATAGATAGTTCTACATTAAGGATGTATAATATAATTTTTATTTTAGGCTCATGTGTAGGTTTAATAGCCTATCCATGAGATGATGGAAGTGATTCAATTATTATTCATAAAAATATTCATTGTAGTTTATTGCATAAAAGATGAATTGTTGCATACTTGAACACTTGTATAGCATCACATACATTTTTCTATCCATAAAATTACTTGTATTGAGAAATAAAGAACTTGGATTCTTAAACAACACATGACATTCTATCCATATCCTTTAGGAAGCTCCACATTTGAAATAACTAGATGTGTAAATCAAAGTTAAATTTACTTCATATAATTTATAAAATTCTCTACCACCTTACTAGTGTCCTCATTGATTCTATTTTTTACTTTACCTCATCTCTCAATATTTTCTCACCTCTTTTATTCTCACTACTCTTAATGTTCACCATTTGCAACCAGGTTATGTGGATGAGGATAGCCCATTTTACAATGAAGTATAGTGGCAAGGAAATAAATATTTTAATAAATTTAAGATCTTCAACCCATCCCTTTTAGTTTCCTTCTACCATATCACACATATGAAGATAATGATTAATCAATATTTATATTTAAAAAAATTATACACAACCACCTTATATCTCGCATCCTCATGATACCCATCTAGTTCGACAAGTGTGTCTTGATATGGGGTGGTTCAAGACATTTGATTAAAATAAATGATAACTATCTTGATACTACTAACCATGTGTCAACCATCCCTTGGCACTAACAAAATACAAACTCTTACCTCGTATTGGACTAATTGAAATAATGTTTTAACTACTAAATAATTTAATATTTAATAATAAAACTTGATGGTTATTAAGTTGATTAAATCAATCATTCAAAAATATTTTCAACTAATTTTTATTTTATATTATATTATTTTTTATTAATTAAATTAATATTATTTTAACAATTAATGTGGTGTTATATTTTACATTTTAGTTTCTCAATACTTATAAATTTATTTATTTATTAATTGTAATGTATGAGCTCTCAAATTTATTAGTAAGATTGACAAAATGTTTCTTCATATGAAAGCTTAAACTATTTTGTAATCATAACATTTTAAATAAAATAATTATTTATAATTTAATATTAGATAAGATGGCATAATTAATTAGTGTTGGGTTAAAATATATTAATATAAGAAAGGAAAGATTTTTTAAAATTGATATGATTTAAGGTAAATAGAATCAATAAGTAATATCTACCTTAGATAAATGTGTAAGCTTTTTTATAAATAAATTTAAAAATGAACAACAAATAATATGAACAATAAAAGTATTAAGTTATTATGATAAATTTAATTTAAATTTTTTAAAAATTAATAACAAATGCTTTCAATAAAAATTATTGTGATAGATTGTAGAATATAAGTCATTGATTGAATATAGATGTTAGTGATAATCAAACAAATATTTTGAAATTACTAAATGTAACCACTTTTATAATTGTAGATTAAATATTATGATTGGAGATCTAATATCACCAATTTGATCTTATATTGTACATCCAATCTTTCAAAACTTTCAAAATATAGATTTTATCTCACCAAGTGATTCTTCAATCTACACAAGTTCATAAAATATAGATTTTATGTCAAACCATGTTAGGATATTAATCTAATTAAAAGACTAAGGAGACCATTCTAAAAAATACAAGATGGCTTAAATTTTCGTGTACTATAAATTATCTAACAAATGCTCCTTGATAATATGAGAAAGTAACAATAAATAGTTCTATGAATGAGGTATGAAATGTAATAATTGGATCTAGTGATATCTAAAGTTAACTAGGGATACCTCTTTAAATATAACACAAACTTAAAATAGATGCTTTCACAACTGTAGTTAACATACAACAGTCAAAAAGAGGGGGTAAAGTTGGCCTTAGGTTTGAATTTATATTTTAAAAGCTAATGGATCATTTTTTGTTAATTTAAAGATGTCCGTGTACTCATAGTTTTACACCTGGCTTACTTAAGTCTAGTTGGCTGTCTAGGATGTTGAGTTATTCACTCCACTCTTTTCCACTTCGTATGGATCTTGATCTTGGTCTCCACATCTTGTAGATCTTGATCTTCTTGTAATTTCTTATTAAAAGTTGCACATTCAATCAATCTAGACAATGAAGCTGAATACAATATTGCAATTGTTCAACTGCTTGTTTTCTAATCTCCTAGATCTTCCTAGTTTCTTATATGGTATCAGGGTTTTAGGTGGAGATAATGCAAGCCATAGTTGACCTAAAATGTATTTAGTTTGTTTCTATTGTTGTGTGCAACCGTAGGAAGATGGTTAGATATCTGCAAAATCATTTTCAGGTGTCGTTTGGAGCCAGCCTACCCACAGTAAGAAGATCTTGACCCCGTCCCTGAAGTGAATCTCTGCTCAATAAAATTCGTGACTCCTCATAAGAGACACAAATTTTGCAGATCATCAAGTTTTGCAGGCCTACGTGTTGCCCAAAGCAGCACAAAATTCCTTTGGAGGGTGCGTTTGCAAGGCAGGGAGGTGTGATTTGCATCATTGAAGAGGGACGAATCAACAAATCCATTTCCTTTATGTTCTAGAGGCACAATTTTGAGACCCTGGTGCTAGAGGTAGAAGGCATCGATAGCTGCAAGAGACGTATGCGATTCATAATTTTTGCAGTTGTCAAAGTCATCTGTGTTTAGAGTTCAATTTGTTGTTGTCAAAGTCCATTTGCAGCTCGAGAAGACTAGCAAGAGGACGTGATTTTGTTTGTTTGTGCAGGAAGCGTCAATTTGAAGGTGTTTGCAATCTTCAAGAGGCATTGTCACGTCATATTTGAGGGCAGCTCAGAAAGGGCGTTTAGATCTAGCAGGATTTCCACTTATTCTATTTGGAGATTTAACCCAGGCCATTCTTTGACCAGCCCACGTTGAATCCTTTGTGGTGTTTCATCTCCAAGGGCGCGAACTAGGCAGGCGTGAGGTGTGAAACTCGATGTTTCTATGTCGTTTGGTGGGTGATCTACATTGGGAGAGGCACAATCAGAGGTGTAATATGCAGTTTGTAGGAAGTGCTTTATATCATCATATCGAAGATTTTGTTGGCTGCAATTTATGATTGTTCAGGCCATGATTTCTATTTTGTAAGAAGGCGTTTCAAATCTCTTCATTTCGCAGGCAGTTTACCGTGAAGATTTTCGCCAAAATGGAGGCAGATATAAATCTGTAGATGCATGCATGTTTCCTAATTTATTTTTGCATGCTCCTTGCTTTCTTCCTAGAATTGATTATTTTTCATTGTACATGCTTGCAAGCACCACATGATAAAGATCTGGGAACATTTGGGGTTCTGTAAAAAAATTATTATGGGGGGTTTTAATAAGAGAAATTAGGAATATAGTCTAAGTGTATTCAGATGATCAAATTTTATATCTAGTTATCGGGTAGTTGTATATCAACTCAATTCAATTGAGCAAAGTAGAATATGTACCAACTGTAATTTCAAGCATTCGAGAGTATCCTAGAGGTACTCGTGCAGTGGTTTCTTTGAATCTAATCTACATCCTGTTGCAATTTAAGATCAATCACATTCCTTTTTCTTCTTCTTTACTCCCTTTAATGAGAGACTTGCATTTTGTTTTTCTTTTTCGAAAGGATTTTTTTCCCACATGGGTTTTCTCCTTTACTCCATCTTATGAGAAACTTTTGTACATGGGTACCTAACATGGCTAGTAGTTGGGACCCATTTATTCGACCCACTTAAGCTATGCTTAAGGGGGGGTGTTGGTGTACTCATAGCTTTACACCTAGCTTACTTAAGCCTAGTTAGTTGTTCAGGATGTTGAGTTATTCACTCCACTCCTTTCCACTTCGTGTGGATCTTGATCTTGATCTCCACATCTTGTGGATCTTGATCTTCTTGTAATTTCCTATTAAAGATTGCACATTCAATCAATCTAGTTAGGGAAGTTGAATACAATATTGCAATTGTTCAAGTGTTTGTTTTCTAATCTCTTAGATCTTTCTAGTTTCTTATAAAAAGAAATCCATATCAATTCTACAACTATTATGTAAACCAAGGAAAGAAAAGGGTAAACTAAAGTTAGGACTAGTCCTTACAAATAAGTAAATATGGAATAGTTTACCTTTAGGTTCTATTGCTCTCTCAACCCAAATGCACCATTTTTATTTTTATTATTACGTAAATTGTAACTAATTCAAAGTGAGATCAAAATAAATATCAAAAGTGTGAGGATGAATTTAGAGGATTAAAGTGAAGAATTAGGAACTATCCATGAGTGATCAATGTGTAATGTTTAACAAAGCTAAAAATAGATTAAGGTATAAATTCATAAAAATTATAAATGACCCATTTGTCATGATGCCTAATATATAATTAAATAAGTAAAATATGAATTAAGATTGAACAAACATAATAGTTATATCAACCAATGGTATGATTTATGTATAGTGTTTAAACTATAGAAAAAATGAGTCCATCATTGTGAATGACTCATGAGTGGTTGATGTGTGATTCTCAATAAGAAAAATTCTTTTTGGG
Organism: Sequoiadendron giganteum; assembly: GCA_007115665.2. NCBI lineage: Eukaryota > Viridiplantae > Streptophyta > Pinopsida > Cupressales > Cupressaceae > Sequoiadendron > Sequoiadendron giganteum. Next base: position 495,401,540 of record CM021107.1, read on the forward strand.
TGAGTGCTTACTTGGAGATATTTTAATGTATTGTTGGTGTAATTAAATATTTTGTACCTTGTCCTAGGTCATAATTACACCTTAGTTAAGTTTACTTATGGACCACATAGGAGTTGTTGGAGAATTTTCACCTTTGGTGGACTTATCTTCTTATCACTCTATCACCTCCACCTTTCATGGACATATCATGTAATTACGGTTCCACCTTTTGTGGTAGATCTACTATTTGTGGTGGTTATCACATTATCACCTTTCCACTTTAGGTGGAGTGATAGCTTTTCATTGTTGTCTCATGTCATAAGATTACGACACTTGTCATAATCTTATGCACTCCTATGTTCTCACCTTGGCTATATAACCAAGGGGTCTCTCATTGTAAAATCAAGCATTATCATTGACATTGAATACAGTTTATTCTTGTCACATTATTTTCTCTCTTCTTTGTGCTTTCTATTTGGTCCATAGATCTTGGCATCCATAGTCAATTCTAACATGGTATCAGAACATGTTTGATTCTAACTTGGTATCAGAACATATTTGATTCTAACATGGTATCAGAGCGGGTTGGGTGCCATTGGAGAGTCTTTTTCTGAAGAGAGGTATCAGATTTGGGGAGGTTCCATTTTTGGCTTTTTATTGCAGGTTTATATCAGAGTTTGCTAGTGCAAATCTAAGCTCACCATTACATCTGGAAGGTTCGAGAAAGTCGATTTTGCCTTTTGTTTCGTCCAAATCGGACATACGAGGCCAAATCTAAGAGGGTTTGAAGCTGCATTGTGGTTGCCATATCCAGAAGGTAGCTATGATTTTGGAGCATTTTGGGTCAAATCCGACCCTGCCATTGCGTCCAGAAGGGCCAAAAACCCTAAGATCGACTATCCAATCGTCCAAATCGGAGCAAGTCATTTGGTGAGGCAAAAATTTTTTGCCCGAAGAACCGTACGGCCCCCAGGTCATCATAATTACAGTCGGGTATGATTTATTTTCAAAAAATAAATATAAAATTTTTGAAATTTTTTTGAAAATTTTTTATGAAAAATTTAATTTTGTAAAATTTATTTTTGAAAAAGTTAAAAAAAAAGAAAAAAAAGAAATCATTTTCTGCGGCCTGGTACACTGCGCAGAGCAGGTACCAGGTACCCACCTGCCCGCCTTTCGCCATGTGGCGCCCCTCCACCACCCGCGGGTCCCTTTCCGTCATCCGGCGGCGGTCAAACAAAAACCAGCAACATCTCAAAGATTTCGGCAGTCATCTACGAAATCCGGCGGCATCTCCCAGATTCTGGCAAATAAAAGAATATTCCGACGAAAATTTTTGGGCAGTTGGTTTTTTCGGCGACGGTTTCCAAACCATCAAATTTATGCCTCTGAACTGCTGACATCAGCACCACGTCAGTGCCTATTTGAAATTTTCTCCCCCCTCACGGATTGCATTTTGATTTTTGAAGGCGAATTTCAGAGGCTCATAACTCAATCATTTTGGCTCGTCTTTTCGAGCAATTTTTTTTTATTTGGGCTAATTTTTTGTGCTCTTCACAGTGGTACAATCAGTTTTTGGTTTTGGCCTCTGGTTTTTCCAATAATTTTAGATTCTCATAGGTGTTTCTGCTTCGTCCTCATTTTGGGAACTTTGGGAGCCCATAACTTGCTCCTACGATAACATTTTTGAGTACGATTTTTTTTTAAAGTGATGATTTTTCTTGTACTTTCCAGTGGTGTGATCAGATTTATCTTATCTACTATAATTTTTCAGTGTGAGTTTGAGGTCTATTTTGGCAATTTGCATGTACCAAAATCAAAGTCCACTTTGTTGTTTTTGGCAGTGGCAATTGTAAACACACTAAGTATAAAGTGCCAAATCAGATATTGCTTGGGGTTTTCTTGATTGAGTGATTTGGGGAGGGGTCTCTTGGTGCATATTTTTGATCTGTTTGTTTGTGCTCTCTCATTTTCATGGATCATTCTAAGGTTCCTTTGCTCACATCATATAATTATTCAACATGGCATCAAAATGCATGGAGTATTCTCATGACAGAAGGTCACACTCTATATGTTGAAAATAAGGTACCTGAACCTACAGATGCAGATAAAAAGTTAAAATGGATGATCAAACATACCAAAGCTCTTGGATGTCTTCGTAGACTTGTTTTTCAAGATTTGTTGTTTCAGATTGAATCATGTAAAAATTCTCATGATGCTTGGGAAAATTTGAAAACATTGTATGGTACTACAGATGAAGTAAGAGGCTATCAAATTGATAATGACCTGATGAGCCTTGATCCTAAGAACTTTGACAACATCCAAGACTACATCACTAAGGTTAATGATCTAAGAGAGCAATGTAAAGCATGTGGAATTGATAAAAAGGACATTCAGTTGGTCTACAATACAATGAACAAACTTGGTCCTGATTATGCTTCTTTTGTTTCTAGCTTTCATACTCATAGATTGACTATGGGGTCTACATATACTTCACCTTCATTTGAATCATTTTCTGAGATGTTGATACATGAGCAACAAAATCTTATATCAATGGGTCTCATCAAGCCTACTAAATCTCAAGCATTGTTGGTTAATCAAGTGAAGGAATCAGAATCAGATAAGAAACATAAGAAAGCAAAGAATAATCCACATTCAGATCAAACAAAGAAAAAATCCTCTTTGAAAGGGGAATCATCTAAGAAGGAGAGGCATTTTTGTGCATATTGCAAGAAGGATGGACATGAAGAACACTATTGTTATAAGAAGGACATTGATGAGTTGAAGAATCTTCTCAAAAAGAATCAAATTGATTTGCCTTCTAGAATGTCTGAATCACTTTCTTCTCCTTCTTCTTCAAAACAGTCTAAGGGTAAAGTTCATTTGGCATCTACATCAGGAAATAAAGGTCAAGCTCTTTGTGCTTATTCAAGTCCAGGATCAGGTAGATGGCTTCTAGATTCAGGAGCATCACATCATATGGCATCTTCATAGTCTATATTCTCTTCATTTCAGCCTTGTTTTATGTCTCCTATCTTGATGGGAAACAATACATACATGAGTGTAATAGGGAAGGGATCTATTAGTTTTGGGGACAACACTTATCAGGATGTTTTGTGTGTTCCTCATTTGATGAATAATCTTCTTTCCATATATCAGATTACACATGGTAGAGATGGGAGAACTGTGGAGTTCACACCTAATTCAGTCATCATTTGAGACTTGGAGAGTAGAGAGATCATTGCTATTGGGGTGGTTGATCATTTATCTCAGTTGTATACCTTTGCAGATTTTGCTTTTGATGGTGACATTGTTCCTTCGGCTATTGATCACACTTATAGTGTGAACCATGATTCAAAGGAGACATTTGGCTACTTGAACTTGGGAGTTCTCACATCAGATCCAGTACTTGAGCCATGCATTTCATCTCCTCTATCTACTGTTGTAGTTGATGATGCTTGTGATTCCACAGTTTGGGTTCCTTGTGATTCAGTGCAGCAAGACATACATTGTCTTCCAGATATGGCTACATTGGATGGCTTCTTGATAGGTATTTCAGACTTGGTTGTGGAGTCTCATCTGGCAGATTTGGGGGACATCATTGATGACATTCATCTTCTCTTTGATGAAGATGCTCCTTCTTCAGTTGTTGTGAGGGAACACTCTGACCCTCTTGTTCATTCTCTGCATGATCATTCTTTGCAGTTTGACATGAGTGTGGATACTTTTGGACAGCATTTGGAGGAGGCTTCTCTGTTGCTAGAGGGGATATCTTTCTCTTTGGATCATGTTCTATATTCATCTCTACTATATGTTGGATTCTACTCTTCAGCAGTGTGGCCTAGAATGCCTGTTTGGAGTGTGTCAACTTTTGACATTGACATGGAGACACTTGAGCATGCTTCAGAGACATCATACATCATGCATACATCCTTGGTTTTGTTTCTTCCTGGGGGGAGGAATGTTGTTCACCGAGCTTGGATCATCTTCAGCATTCAATGTCGAGCTTCTACCATCATTGCAGGAGACTCAACATTGAGGGGGGGCTGCCTTGTCTCTCTTCTACTTCTCTCTTATGGGGGGGTCTTTTTCCTCACATGGGGTTTTTACCTTCTCATTCATGATTGAGAGCATTTCTATATTGTATTTCATCTCTCTTTTGGGGAGGAGTTTTGTCCCATTGGGTTTTCTCTTTTTCTCCGTTTGTGAGAGATTGCATTGCATTTGTACATGGGTACCTAACATGGCCTAGTTGTCGGGACCCATCTTGCATTGTTTGCATGTGTGTACATTCTCCCTAAGTTGCACTTAAGGGGGGGTGTTGGTGTAATTAAATATTTTGTACCTTGTCCTAGGTCATAATTACACCTTAGTTAAGTTTACTTAGGGACCACATAGGAGTTGTTGGAGAATTTCCACCTTTGGTGGACTTATCTTCTTATCACTCTATCACCTCCACCTTTCATGGACATATCATGTGATTAGGTTCCACCTTTTGTGGTAGATCCACTATTTGTGGTGGTTATCACATTATCACCTTTCCACTTTAGGTGGAGTGATAGCTTTTCATTGTTGTCTCATGTCATAAGATTATGACACTTGTCATAATCTTATGCACTCCTATGTTCTCACCTTGGCTATATAACCAAGGGGTCTCTCATTGTAAAATCAAGCATTATCATTGACATTGAATACAGTTTATTCTTGTCACATTATTTTATCTCTTCTTTGTGCTTTCTATTTGGTCCATAGATCTTGGCATCCATAGTCAATTCTAACATGGTATCAGAGCATGTTTGATTCTAACATGTATTGTGTTCCCTTCATATGTTTTTAAATTATAGGTAGGGTTTAAGTTATTTTCTCTACATACTATATTCTTCCTTATGTTTTATTGGATTGACTGTCTCATATTATTTGTTGAGAAGCCATGTTTTTTGTTGAGTACTTTAGGAAAACCTTGATTGTTATTTTTGTGTTTAATAACTATGTAGTATATCTCTCACTCCCACATGGAGGACTTATGATTCTATATTGTTCAAGTAATAAATAATTCACCTCCATTAATTAGCATGTTAGAACCATGCTAGTGCATCTTGGAGATCATGCAAGGATTTTTTATTATTTTTCAATTTTTGTAGCCTTCTCTATTGAAAATTTTGGAAATATGATATAGTCTATAACTACACATTTGAATCATCTTGATATGGGACAATGATCCATCCATGTTTAGAATGTGCACCTTAGGTCGTAGAAACTTGGTAGTGAATAAATGAATTCAATTTATATCATTCTTTGTAATGGAAATCACATGTATTATGAAGTAATGATTACATTGTTTTAGGCATATTTTTTATGTTGGAAAATAATTTATTAGTGGTTCTTATGTTTGAAACTTATTTCTAGGAGTTAATTTTGATGTTAGACCCTTTTATGATCCAATAACCATATTTAGAATCAAATTTGGAGTCAAACATGATCTTGTTATTCATTTTTGGCATCATATGATGTTCAAATTCACATGTTTTACTAGGGAGCACCTACATGTCTAGGGGCGATCCTAATAACTCTACGGTTTTATTGAACTAAAAAAATTGCATTCTTAATCAAAAGGGGTGAAATTATCATAATTAGTAGTTGTTGATACTTTTCTAAAAACTATTCCTCAAAGATATTTGATCTCTGGGCTCTACCTTCAATTCCTATAAACTTAATTCAATGATCATTTTTTTGTATTGTTTCTTATTGTCATTTTATATCATTTTTACATTTGAACTTGTAAAAATGGTTACTCTCTTGTATGACAAAGGTGAGATATTGAAACTCTCAAATATTCTATAGATCTCATAAGTGAGTAATCTTATGGTTTGATATTGATTTCCATGTCATTTTTAATATGTTGTTATCTCTAGGTTGGAACCTATTGGTGCCAAGGGTTTTAACTCCACAAAAGCTAAATGTATAACCAAAACCTAAGTCTAGGGAAGTCAACATAGGATAATGAGTTAAATTTTTGATTAGACAATGGTAACAATATACCAATGCATAAGAGGGTTAAGTATCTTCTTCTTCCTTAGGTTCTATGAGGTTAAGAGGATTCTCCTTAATATTGAATATGAAGTGGTGAAGATAAACATAAATATATGAATACACTTATAAAAGTCGAACCATGTCTTACTAATTTAGAAATGTAGCATCAAAAATTGTCACCCTTGACAATTTCCTACTAGGTTTTGCTCCCACCTAAGTTATTGGACTTATTATGCATTAATTTCCCATTTTTATAAATTTTATTGGAAAATTAAACATGAGAAATCAAGATATGCATTTAATATTCCCCCCCAACACTTTTAATCCTTGAAAAAGGTGGATCTAGTCTAGGGCATACTACACCCTCGACCAGCTAATTTGGCTCCAAATTCAAATATATCGGTGTCGATAATTTATTATTTTAATTTCCAATTTTAAATGTTCGTTATCAATATTTTATTTTTGGAAAATTAGAAGAATTGCATATAAATAGCTACTCACTTTCATAATTTTAAAGAGGAAGCAAGCTAGTGGATTCAATTCAGAAAATCAAGTGTCCTAAAAGCATTCAAGAGTAGTCAAGACAAAATTTATCAAGATGTTTGCACCATTTCATCATCCAAGCATCATGCCATGTGTTATGTAAGTTTATCATATATCTTGTATGCATTTTATTTATGTGTACTAACACTTGTAGGTTATAAAATCCAATCAAATAAATCAACAATTGATCCTTGAAGGTGATGAGTGTGACTTAATTCCATCAAGGAGATTAAATCTGAGTGGTTAGTTGAAACCAGAACTGTTAATTTATTACTTATTTTTTAATTAGCCTCTATCCATCCAAGGATATGGTCTTTTTTCTCATAATTTCCCATTATGGAGGTAGAAATACCAACATGGGGTTTGATATAGGCAAACCCCTATATGGCACAACCCTTCATCTTCTCTTATGTGTGCAAGTTACATATTTGAAGTGAGTTTAATGAAGACTGAAGGCTACTTTTTCATTCATGCACTCTAACCTTACAAGTTGTCAAGTCATGGAATTCGCATTTTCTCATCAATAGACAAAGTTTGAATAACAATACCTGGAAGGCAGAAGCTACAGACTAGGTGCCTCGGGTTTATGATTTTAGTTCCCAAAAAATAGGACAATCTAGGGAATACCCATGTGACCACAAGCACTACACAAGTTAAAAACTAAACTACCCATAAAGCAATGGGAAGGTGACAAGATTTGACACTAGTGTCACTTGGGACAAGTAGCAGGTTCCTACGATGCTTAGTGATAAGCCTACAATGATAATTCCTTGCAAGCTTGGTGAAACCACCCACACATGTTCCTTGTGACCATGGGCAAACTATTTTGCACCCAGTTATCACTTCAAAATTTTAATAAAAAAATATAAATTTTAAAAACAATGACCTTTGTACCTACAAGTGACAAAATGATTCTAGAAATGTAAAGAAATCTACCCTCATATACCAGATGATGTGATGCCTACATAGTAGAATATTTATACAGTATAATATGTTACCAATAATTTCTATTGATGATACAATGACTTTTGATAGTATACAAACTGTTACATCGGTGGTTGTCATTGCACCAAAAGATCGACCTGTTAAAGCCCGATATAACCACCAAATTTATATAAGATCCACAGGAGGTGGTTAAGCCATGTCATGAACCTAGGAGTTGCACTAAACAAGTGAGGGGTTTGAACCAGTGACCTCGAATCTAATACCAATTAATGTTACGTTGGTGGTTGTCATTGCACCAAAAGATCGACCTGTTAATGCCCAATACAACTTCCAAATTTATACAAGATCCATAGGAGGTGGTTAGGCCATGTCACAAACCCAAGCATTGTGTTGTACAAGGAAGACCAATGGACACACCATCTTGCAACACGAATTGTATGGTATTGATTTTGTATGACTGTCCAATAAAAATAATGCCAGGGGTCTAGAAAACTCCTCTGTACTTGCCTAGGGTAAAAGTCTTTGATTTGGACAATTTGACATTTGATCCTAGGGTTTTTGGATATTTTGATCTACAATGGCAGGATCTAGTTTGATCCAAAATGCTCTAAAATTGCGACTACCTCTTGGATATGGCAACCACTTTTTAGCTTTAAGCCCTCATAGATCTAGCCTCAAATGTCCAGTTTAGATGAAACAAAAGGAAAAACTGAATTTCACGGACTTGCTAAACTCAATGGTTGGCTTATATTTGCACCAACATCCTCCAAAATTAACCTAAAATATAAATCAACAAAGAGAAAACCCCAAGATCTAGTATTTCTATCATTTTTTTCTAATTGTCTATTTTATCATATGATGCAAGAGAAGATCATACTAAAACTTTCAAGATCTACCAATATTTTCAATCTAGAAATAACCCATGAACAAAATTATCCTTAGATATGAGGAGTTTATGCATTTGAAGCTCTTATACCATGTAGGATCTGAAAATGAGCTCATGCACCTCAAGATCACCTACAAAAAAAAATATAACCTTCCGAAAGAGAGTATGACAAGATGATAGCTTGCTTGATATTATATTATTACAAGTGTACAAGGTACTTTCTTAAATAGACAAGGTGAGGGATAGATAGGATCATGGCATGTGTCTTAATCCTATAACATGAGACAACTAACTCAAAAAATATTAAATGACCTAGGACACTAGAAGTAAGTGGCATAAGATAAGATAAGATCTCATCAAGATATCTAAGACTTCTAGAATTATTCCTAGGACCTAAGTGAACTTAACATGTGAATAGAAACTACTAGTGAACTAGTTAGGTAAAATACCATATTCACACAATTTTTTTTGGGCGAGTGTTGATGCCCAAGATAACCTATTGTGAATTTTCTAACAAGACTAACGATCAGTCATACCACTATGAATATGTTCATGAAACATCAAATTCATTTTTCATTGACACATTAGATAGTTTTTATTAGTAAACATATCATTTTTATTTTTCTCTTTTGTATATGATAATACCTCAAAGAATTTTTCACTAGGGGAGTGTAATTTTTTTATATTTCTATGTTTTCATTATTTTTGCAATTTTTTGGACTAATAAACATGGCTTATTCCCTAAAATAATATATTGGATAAATATCTATTTGAAAACCATTTTTATGGTCACTATCTATGATGTCACCATGGATTCCGATAAATTTCACTAAATCTTTAAAATTTGTTAGCATATCTAGATCTATGGGATTTTATTGAACTCCAAAGAAATAAGCTCTATATGGATGAGAGAGAGGTCAATGTATGATGGGGGTAATTATAAAAATTTAAGGTTCAATAATGGAGGTGATAGTGTAAACTTTTGTGTCATGGAAAAGCGTAATGAAATCAATGGAGTCTTTGAAGTCATATCCTTGACATGTTTAACAATAAGAAAGAATCACACAACGCCAAATATTTCATTGGTATCATAGGATTCTTCAACTAATGGAATGTATCCTAAAATAAATCTATAGTTTTTAATGTTAATGGTAAGTGGCTCAATTATTCCTTGTTCGTGGAATCCTAACCCTTTGTCTTTGTATCTCATGTTCTTACATCTTTTAAGTTCTTTTGGATAGATTTTATTGGCAAATAATAGTATATGTTATTTATGTTTGTATAACCAGGAAATTATGTCATCATTGATGATCTTGACATCCAAGTAACCATTCTAAATAAAAAAATTACACCATGCATTGGATGACCATCTTTATTGGTATGACACCGGTGTTTCCCATAGGACCATGGAGAAAGAAGGAATTGACCTACATAAAATATGTTGTGTAGCTCATATTCCTCATCGTCCTTCTCTATGATATCGACCTTAATTTGGGAAGTGGAATCTTGCTATGCCCACATGAGTTTGATTTTACTATGTCCTTGGCTCTAATTGGTTTGGTTTTGGGTTTTGGGGTTTTACCATAAATCTTGGTCGTGGTTGTTTCTATTCGAGTGTTGACTTGTTATTGTAGATAGCCAGTTGCATAAGTATGGTCTGAACCCTTTTTGGTTGTTGCATTATCGACTCCTCTTTACCTACCCTCTCGATCTTTTGCGTTCCGACTATGTTTTATTTTTCCTTAGTGTCGAGTTGATAAACAACTATAGTTTTAGATTAATCTCTAAAATTTTCGGCCTCAAGGGTCATTTCCCCATCCACCTAGTCAGTCCCCTTTCTATGAATAAATTTTTCACATGTGTAGATTTCATAACCGTCTAATGGAATGATTCACATCCTGACTGTTCCTCGCTGGCCTCACAAGGTTTTCAATGACATCACAATAATGCTATGAGGTATGCGAGATGTTGCCATCTGTCGCCTGTGATCATGGGGCCCAGTCCTTGTTCGTTGACTGATGAAGGACACTGATGTTGAAAGCTATTTTTCTTTAACAATGCATCGTGGTCATTCCTTGTTGACCTCGCGCAACTAAAACACCAGTTTTAATAATGTTGCGAGGTGTGCAAATTTTTGATGCATGGATACCGATGTCATATAAGAGAGGATCGAGGTGGGACCCATTCATGTTGAGGTGGTGTCCTCTAGGTGAATTTCTATTCGCCTAAGGTTTGGTGAACAAATGTGGCATTTTCAAACCACTTTTGACTCGATCTGAGTCATTCTTTCTAGCTTACATTGATTTGGATCAATGGCTGGCATTTGAAATAGGCTGGTGTTGTACTATAGCCATTTTATCTCGTGCAAGTGAATAGTAATGATTGAGTTCAGATTGTGCTCCCATATGTAAATGCTAAAAGATAAGTGAATTGCTATTTTTGTGCGTATGTCCATGCTAAAGAATAATTTCCTTGTACCAAGTGTTTTCTTCATGAAAATTCAGCCTCACTTCCATTGACATTCTACAGGCGAAACCGTAAGTAACACATATACCATATCCTGTGTTTTTAGAAGGTCTTATGGTTGTTTGAGAATAATTATGGACTGCATTATGTTTTGTTCCTAAAGGATTGTTTGGGTTAATCTTCTTTAAAATGTTTTAAAGCTTGTCCTAATAATTGTTGTAGCTTCTTGAATTGTGAAGCATTTTGTCTAAGGCTATAGGGTGTAGGCTATAATCGTTTGACACTTCAAAACCCTAGCTTGAACTATTCTCTATCTTGTGTAAATGGCACCCAAGGCCTCAAGCTCTGGCTCTGAAACCTCTACTAGGTCCTTTTCCCAAGATATTATAGACTTATTAAAACCCTCTACCAACAAAAAGATTGAGGGAAAGGCTGTGTTTTATGGGCCCTTACTCCTAGAAAGGTTAATTGATAAACAATGTGTGATTTGGGACGCTGAGCTACCATTTACGGGATGGCAGTTGTTCTCAAATTGGTTTGGGAACAGGAATTTGTGTGTTCCTCTGTGTAACCCTTGGAGGTTGGAACTTGGTAAGCTAGTGGTCCCTAATGTCTATTTGGATGTAGATTTGTTGAAAGATGTTGCTGCAAGGTATGACCCTGTAACCAGAGACATCAGAACACATTCTGGCATATATAAATGGTAAAGATAACCAGGGAGGAAATTATAGAGATATTTGGTCTGCATGAATGGAGTCAAGATATGGTTACTATCGATCTTGAGGTTTTCAAAGAATAATACAGAAATACCAAGGGTTTGTTTAGAACATCTTTGTTGATACCTCATTTGGCAACCTTGGGAAGAGGAAAGAATAAGAAGCCGGTAGTGCTTGGTAAAAATGAACCAGAACCTTTTCCTGTGAATTACTTTTCTAACTATCTCAGGAAGACAATTTGTGCCTAGTGCCAGATTCTAGGAATTAGTTTGAAGACCACTCTGCCTACTGATATCATGTACATGGTTGTAAATCTCCAACATCTAGGTTTTAATGTGGCATATGATTTTTCCACTTATTTGGTAGAAAAAATGCATGGGTGTCTGGTGTCCCTTAAGGAAGGAAAGACTCTAGTTGGTTTCAGGAGGTTTTCCCTATTGATGTACATGTTTTTGTATAGGGTCCAGGTAGTGTTTGGGCAGGATATGGAATTGAAGAAGAGGGAGGATAATGTTGGCATGCCTGTCCAATATTGGACCAGGATCCTTGATAGGAAAGATTATAAATTTGATTATGTAACGTTCTAGAATGTCTTTGGGTCCAAGTTGAGAAGATCTATGGTTCATAAACCACCCAGGATTCCCAAGGAGATTCATGATTTCTTAAGTCTAATGGAAAGAAGGTCTAAATTAAATTTGACACATAATTGGGGAGATATTATCCCTTATCATAATACAACAATTTTCAGAGTATATGGCAGTAATATCAACCCATATGTTTTACCCAGGGATGTGCCTCTGAGAATTGGGTTTTTAAAAATCATGAGACAGTTGGGGTGTGCTCAGGATATACATTTGTTAGTAGAACAAAAGAAGGGATCTTTCTTTCCTGAGTATACAACATTTGCTAATTTTATTATGGAAAAGGGAGAATGGAAGGATTTATACACATTGCTTAGACCTTATGAATTAAAGAATTTGAGCCCTAGGAATTATGACCCTGAGGGTTTTATTTCTCAAATGAAGGCCAAGCACCAGACTAGAACTTTCGTCCACAATTTCTATTTTCTTGAGGACATTATCAGGAATATTTTTTATTTAGAGATACAAGAAGAGAGAAAGGCAAAGTATATTGCCTTTACCAAGATGGTGAAGAAGAAGCAAGAAGAGATACATATTTTAAATCCCATACCAAATATCAATGGTGAGTTGAATAGGGCTACGTATGCTATTGACAATTTTGAAAGTTTGGTGGGGATTCTGAAGGATGAACGGGTTGTAGAAGAAATGGGAAAGTCACAAACTATTGAGGAATACCTTGAAGTAAGGTTGGAGGAAAGACCTACTTATCAGCCCCTGAAGAAGATCAAGGTTTTTTCTATGAAAAGGGGAAGTAGGGCTAAAGAAGTTGCTAAGGGCGTTGTGCCATCATCTTCAGGGCAGTCATTGCCAAATATTTTTGATCTAGATTCCCCTCCGAGGCTTTCTGACCAAACATGTCCATCATCAACAAAGAGACAGAAAATTGAAAGAAAAAAGGTGGTTGAATATGATGATGATGAGGATGAAGAGATCACGGTGACTCCTGATGAAATGCATCAGGGAATGCTATCTTTTCTACAGGACATTTCATCAGGTTTTGGAGCAGTTGTTTTAAGGTTGGGAAAATGTGAAATAAGGCGGATAACCAACAATGATGACCTGAGGATGGAAGCCTACAGAGATTTCATGATGGATGACTCTTTTAACAAGACCAATGCTTTTAAGGATTTTGTATGGATGGCACATGTTTCATTATATGCTGAGAAGGTGGCTCAAGAAAGAAGTTTGCACCCTGAGCTCCTAGAACAAGTAATTCAGTCTAATATCAGGTTGCAGATGAAGGAAAGATTCAAAGAAATAACACCAGAGCAAGGACGAGCATTGGTACAGAAGAGTGGAGTACTATTACTTCCTGAATGGGATATTGTTGATGTTGTGGTGTTCAATATAATAAGAAGGGCCAATAGGCCACTTCTTGCAACTGATGAAGAAGTTGCATTGGCACTTAAAGGGTCGGCCTTTAGTGAGGAGTGGGATGCTTTGACAATCTAGTCTTTGTCCACTAGATCTAGGAAGCTAGTAGTCGTAGAACCATCTAATTTTAGTGGTCACCTTGTTGCAAGAAGAGTTTTTGATACCCCAGCATTGGAGGCTACAGATATGGTAGTGAATGTTGCCAAGTTCACTAGGGAGACTATTGAGGATTTGACCAAGGATCAAGATACTTTGAGAGGCCAATACAATAACATTATTATTGAATATAATAAGAGTCAACAAAAGGTGGCAAAGCTAGAAACTGAGTTGGCATTACTAAAGCAGCAAATGGAGACATTGAAGTCTCAAGGGTGGCCTAGCTCTAGCCACACTATCTCTGCCCACTAGTGGAGCAAACTCAACCCTCTTCACAAGGACAGTCCTTAGCTATTGTTCCATATAATATGGGACAGGTGCCTATTATAGTTGAAAGGGCTAATAGCCTAGGAGGAGGACTCTCTACCAACCAACTAGATTGAATTTCATTAATTCGACCAGAAAATAAGGATAAACTCGTTCATCGAAATGAGAAAATAAAAATTATTTTCAAATGGTGGCTCGATAGAATTTGTTTATTCTTATTAGAGGAAAAATAAACACGGAGATTATTGGATGAAGCTACATTGAAAGATCTATTAAAAAGATTTGAATCTATCTATCTAAAAGATTCATTGGAATATGTGTTGAAAACATTGGCCCCAGCGTATCTAAACACAATTAATTTTTCAAGTTGAGGAGTATAAGGAGATGGTGCAACAAATCCAGGAATCGGCGGGGAAGAGAAATTCGGTGATTGTGGACACTGTGTTGAGACACTTAAATAGGAGGGTCCAGGGAAAATTAAATAGTGTTCATACAAGTTATGCTCCGATGTTGCAAGCACTTAAGATGTTCCCGAGAGATAAAGAGTTGGCTACCCCATTGCTGGACAGATGGAGCCCCAGAATTGAGAAAAACTGGCATTCAGGCAGTGGGAGAAAAACAACATGGGGATAAGTATCCTATGGTTATATCAACTTATCAATTTGTCAAAGGAATTGTGGAGCAAAATTTTTAGGGGTATGTTCCCTATGGAATTAAATATCAAAGAGTTAAAGGCCAAATATGATGGAGGATTTTGAATTATGGAAAAAGGTGTTCACCGATGAGTTTGAAATATGAGTACTAAGGTTGAGAAAGGCGACTTGGTCATGTACAATACAGGTCTGGCCTAAGAAGTTACATTTGAAAATATGCATTCTTCTCTTGACTTCGGGTACAAGCTGCTGAGATGGAATAAAGTGTTATAACGCTTAAAGATGACTTTGGTATGAATGAGTTTCCCTTTGAAAGGCAATTTCTCATCCTCCATAGAAACTAATGATTATTCTTGTCTTATGCTTTTTCCCTCCAATCGCATGATGCAAATGTAATTGAATTTGGAATTAGCAATCTAATGAAAAATGGACATGTGTACCCTCCGGCCTGATGCTTGTTTTTCTCCCTTATTTTATAAAAGGGAATTTTTGGCCATGGCGCAGGTTCTGTTGTTAAATCTGATATTTCAAAAATAAGAGTTTTGTGACACAGAGAGTATGAATGTAATTCCTTGTCTTAAGGTTTAGAGTTAGATAAAAGAACTTGGTCAATTATGGGATTCTTAGGCATGTTTGTATTGAATATAAAAATCTCTTGAGTTTGTTTTCTCTCCCATTGTGATATCTTGTTTGAATTATTAATGAAATATTAGTCGAAGATTGTTTTCATTGATCTTCATTGTTCTTTACTGTGAATTACATTTCAACGATGGCTCTGGTTCAAAGGATCAGTTAAATACTTCAGTTAATGTGTATGTTCATGCAAGCTAGCAACTAGATTCATAAAGTAGTGATAGACTTCGGTATAGATACGTGGATTGTAATGCAATTCATATATGGGTAAGTGCACCAATCTGTGACACAATTTTGATGCCAAATTGCAAAAAAAAACCGGTAATAGGCCATATTGCGCTCGCCAAATTTGAAAAGCACCACATTTGGTAAGCGCCAAATGGCTTGAATTTTGCAATGAGTGAACAAGTGTGATTTCTCTTTCTTTTTGCAATGAATTTTGGAATGCATTTTTCTAAACTCTGTTATTTTCGCTTTCTCTTCCAAGGAAACTAGATATACATGAAATAAACATTTAAGTATAAGTTTACATTTACATATGGAAATTTACTTTCTTATACTTTAAGTTATATTACATGTATATAGGCAGGATGTTTGAGAGTGGTTTCAGATCTCTAGGAATTATAATGCAAATTCTAGTTTTTGGAAGATCTTAAAAAATTTAGACTTAGTCAAATTTCAGTAATCAGCAATTCAAATTTCAGTAATCAGGAGGTCAAATTTTAGTAGTCAGCAAGTTGTATCAACTTTCTCTCTCCTTCTCTCTACTCTCTATCTCTCCACTCCCTCTCTCTCTCTCCCTTTCTCTCTCTCTCTCTCCCCTCTCTCTCTCTCACCCCTCCATCTCCTCCCTACATCTGTCTCCCCCCTCCCCTCTCTCTCTCTTTACCTACCTCTCCCTCCATCACTTTGTATCTCACTTATGTCTCCCTCCCTACCTCATTCCCTCTCTACTATCTATCTCTCCTCTCCCTCCCTCTACCTACATCTCTCTCTCTTTATCCCTCTCTTCCCCCATTTTCTCTCTATCTCTCTCCTCTCTATCTCATAATTCTCTCTCCCTCCCTCTCACTCTCCCCTCTCTATCTCACCACTCTCTCTATCTCTCTCTCTCTCACACAAACCTCTATCTCCCTCGCTAACACTCCCTCCCTCCATCCTTCCCTCTCTACTTCTCTCTATCTCTCCTCTCCCTCCCTCTCTCGACCTCACCCTCCCTCCACTTCTTTTTGTCTCTCCTCCCAATCTCTCTCACTATTGTCCCTCCCTCCCTCCCCCTCTTTCTCTCTCAATCGATCTTTTTCTCTATCTCACTATTCTCTCTCTCTCACTCACACACAAACCTCTATCTCCCTACCTCTCCCTCCCCTCTATACTCCTTATCTCTCCTCTCGCTTTCCCTCTCTATACATACCTCTCCCTCCATCACTCTCTCTCTCCATCCCTCTCTATCTCACTTATGCCTCCTTTCCTACCTCTTTCCCTCTCTCTACTCTCTATCTCTCCTCTCCCTTCCTCTACCTACCTCTCTCTCTGTCTCTCCATCCCTTTCTTTCTCTCTCACTCTCTCCTCTCTATCTCACCATTATCTCTATCTCTACCTATCACCCCCTCCTCTCTAAATCACCATTCCATCTCTCCCAGTTTCCCTCCTTCCCTCTCACTCCCTCCTCTCTAAATCACCATTCTCTCTCTATCCCACTTTCCCTCATTTCCTCTCTATGTCTCACTTATCCCTTTCAACCTCTCCCTCCCTCCAACCTCCCTCTCTCTCTTTATCTCTATTTCTCATTCTCTCCTTACCTCTCTACTCTCTATCTCTCCACTCTCTCCATCTCACTCTCCCTCCTTCCCTCTCTCCCTCCTATCCATCCCTCTCTCCTTCCCTCTCTACCTACCTCTCACTCCACTACCTACCACTCTCTCCCTCACCCATCTTTCTCTCTTACTCTCTCCTTCCCTCTCTACTCTATATCTCTCCCCCTTCCCTCTCTAATCTATTTCTCTCTCTCCCCCTTCCTCTGTCCCCTCATTTTCTCTCCTCTCACTCTCTCTCCCTCTCACACACACTCACCTCAATCTCCTCCTTTCCTCTCCCACCATCCCTCCACTCTCCACTTCTCTCTATCTATCATCTCTCTCTACATCTCCTTCCCTCTATATTTATCTTTATATCCCCTCCCCCTCTCTTTACCCACTTCTCCCTCCATCACTATATCTCAACCATGTCTCCTCTCTCTCTCTCTCTCTCTCTCTCTCTCTCTCTCTCTCTCTCTCTCTCTCACACACACACACACACACACACACACACACCCCTCTCTAATTCTCTCTATCTCTCCTCTCTCTACATCTCCTACCCTCTCTACCTATATTTATCTCCCCTATCCCTTTTTTTACCTACCTCTCCCTTCATCACTTTGTATCTCACCTATGTTCCCCTACCTACCTAGGGTTGAGGTATTAAGGGTCAAGGGTTTAATTTATATGGTAGAGGGTAGAGGGTAGAGGGTAGAGGGTAGAGGGTTGAGGGTTGAGGGTTGAGGGTTGAGGGTTAAGGGTAGATGGTAGAGGATAGAGGGTAGAGGGTAGAGGGTTTAAGGGTCAAGGGATTAAGGGTTGAGGATTGAGGGATTAGGGTATAGAGTTTACTTGGGTTCAAGGGTTTAAGGGTTGAGGGTATAGGGTTGATGGTAGAGGGTAGAGGGTATTGGGGTGAGGGTTGAGTGTTTAAGGGTTTAACGGTTGAGGGTATAGGGTTGAGGGATTAGGGTAGGGAGGGAGGGAAGGATGGAGGGAGAGATGGAGGGAGAAGTGACATAGATAGGAGAGAATAGGAGAGAGGGATAGAGATATATGAGAGTTGAGGATCTAATGTATAGGATATAGGGTTGAGAGTTGAGGGTATAGGATTGATGGTTTAGGGTATTGGGTTGAGGGTATAGGGTAGAGGGTAGAGGGTAGAAAGTTTAAGGGTTTAGGGTTGAGGGTAGAGGGTTTAGGGTATAGGTTTAAGGGTATATGGTTGAAGGATTAGCATTGAGGGTCTAATGTATAAGGTAGAGGGTATAAAGGGTTTAGGGTTTAGGGTTTAAGGGTTGAGGATTAATGGATTAAGGGTTGAGGGTTGAGGATTGAGGGTTAAGGGTTTAATGGTTTAGGGTTTAAGGGTTGAGGGTCAAGAGTTTAAGGATGAGGGTAGATGGTTGAGGGTATAGGATTGATGGATTAGGGTTCAAGGTCCAACATATAGGGTACAAGGTATAGAGGTTGAGGTTTTAGGGTTAAGGGTTTAGGATTGAAGGTAGAGGGTTGAGGGATGAGGGTTTAAGGGTTAAGGGTTAAGGGATTAGGGTAGAGAGTTTAATTGGTTTTAAGGGTTTAAGGGTTGAGGGATTAGGGTTGAGGGTATTGGTTGAGGGCAGAGGGTAGAGGGTTTAGAGGTTTAGGATTTAAGGGTTGAGGGTTGAAGGTTTAGGGTATAGGGTTGAGTGTTCAAGGTTTTAAGGGTTGAGGGATTAGGGAAGAGAAGGTGGGATGGAGGGAGGGAGAGATGGAGGGAGAGTCTTGAGAGAGAGAGGGATGAAGTAGGAGAGAGATAGAGGTTAGATGGTTAAGGGTAGAGGGTAGAGGGTTTAAGGGTTTAGGTTTTAAGGGTTAAGGTTTTAGGGTTTAGGGGAGAGGGGAGAGAGATAGAGGGAGTGAGTGAGTGAGTGATTGAGTGAGAGAGAGAGACCTGAGAGAGGGAGAGGGGGTAGGAGGGAGAGTCTTGAGAGAGAGTGTGAGGGAGGGACTAGGAGAGAGATAGAGGGTAGAGGGTTAAGAGTAGATGGTTAAGGGTTGAGGGTAGAGGGTTTAAGGGTTTAAGGGTTAAGGGTAGAGGGATAAGGGTAGAGGGGAGAGACATAGAAGGAGTGAGTGAGTGAGTGAGAGAGACTTGAGAGAGGGAGAGGGGGTAGTAGAGAGAGAATTGAGAGAGAGAGAGAGGGAGAGGGAGTGGGAGAGAGATAGAGGGTAGAGGGTAGAGGGTTTTAAGTGTTTAGGGTTTAGGGTTAAGGGTAGAGAGAGAGAGAGGTAGAGAGGGAAAGAAGGTAGAGATATTGAGAGAGAGGAGGCAAGGAGGGAGAGAGAAATAGGTATAGAGGGACAAATAGGTAGACCCATAAACCCTAATCCATCAACCCCATACCCTCTTAATCCCTCAACCCTCAACCCTTCAACCCTAATCCCTCAACCCCTATACCCTCTTAATCCCTCAGATTTTCAGGTTCCCATAAGGAGTATTCAGATTTTCAGGTCCCAGTGCAGTTGCAGGCACATTCAGCAGCATATGACAGTGAGCATGCCTATGAATGTTTTGTTGAATTTGGGTACACTTTGTATGTTGAAGATGACAAAGATTTTTCATATGATAGTAAGAATAATGAAATGCAAACTGATGAGATGAATATGAATTAGATTGAATACAATGATTTCCTGAAGGTTTTCAACGATAGTGCATATTGCAGGGTAGGTGGAATGGATAGTTTCAAAAGAAATCTGATGAGCTCTATTCAGAACAAAGTTTATGACAGAGGAAAGTGTAGGTTTTTCTTTTTGAGGTGGCCTGGGGCCATCCCTAATGGTTTAATTTTTTAAACCAAAGTAGGTATAGAGGATTAAGGATTTCCATTGCATGGACAATTCTTAGCAATGCCTCTTTAAAAAATTATCTTCCATGCACAGTAGTTTAGGGTTTTCCACTTCTCTATTTGCTCCATTTTCATATTATTCATCTGTTCATTCCCTCTATCTGTAATCGCCTTCATTTTTCATGGCTTTGCTTGGTCTGCTCTACCAAAGATACTCTGGATTCTTGCAGTGGTTTGCAAAATCA